>JAJDMX020000010.1:0-248278 GCA_022345685.2 Nothomitra cinnamomea | reverse complement strand
AGCAGCGCAGCCAGAATAAGAGCGTCCGTCGCCGTCGCCATGCGTCACCTCCCCCTCCTCCCCCAACCCAAGACCCACCCGCTTGACCTCCAAATCCGCCCTCAAACTCGCAATCATCTTCTGAATCTTCATCCTCAACAGCGGATTCTTCATCGTCTCCAGATCCGCCTGCTTGCGCGTGATCTCGGCTTCCAAGTCCGCGATCTCCTCCCGTTGACGCTGGACTTCCTGTTGGCGCTCCAGCGCGTCTTCGTCCAGGTCGGAGGCGTCGGAGGGGGCGGAGCCTGTGGAGGAGGGGGAGGAGGAGTCGTCGGAGGAGGTGGCATCGGGTTGGGTGGCGGGGGTGCCGATGGAGGGGGTGAGGTTTGTGAGTGCGTTTGTGGGTACGCCTGTGGTGGTGGGGTGGGCGTGTCCGTTCGTAGCAGTAGGGTGTGTAGTTGTAGCACCCGCCTCAGCGTCGTCGTCATCGGCCTCTAGACCTTCCATCATAGCCATTTCGAGATCCTCTTCCAGACCCTCATTATGATCTCCCATCTCCTGATCAAAATACCCCATCGCATCCTCATCCACATCACCCTGCGCATCCTCATCCTCGTCCTCCCCGTAGCCCATCTGCTGGCGACCGCGTCCAGGCATCCCAGCATTCCCCAGCATGTCGTAACCCCCCGCCACATCACCGTTCTCGCTGTCACGCGCTATGCTATTATCCCTCGTAACCCTCTCGACGTCCACGATCTCGGTCCGCACACTCCCTTCCTCAGCCTCCAGATCCGCGTTCAACAGCCTCTCGACCTCGTCCTCCACGGCCTCAATCGTCCGATTCGAGATGCGTTTCCGAAACCGTCGTTTCCTTGCATTGTGCATGGGCGGGGTGAGTCCATGGGGAAACTGCCAAGTCTTCTGATCCACGACCGGTGGTATCGGCGCTGTGAGCGCCGCGTCCTCATTAGCGACCGGACCAGTAACGAGAAGCATCTGACAAATATCCGCAGACTTCCACCAACCGCGACGATCCCAGGACTTCATGCCCTCGATCACGCAAGGGAGGTCGACGATCGCACCCGCGTAGAGACGGCCACGGATAGAAATGACAGCGCGGCGACCATCGCGGTTGAAGAATTTCATCCAGACGTCCGCGCCGCCTTCGCGGAGGGGGACGCCGATTTTACGCTCGTCGATGGCCTGGCGGAGGTAGTCGCAGTCGTCGCCTGGGAGCATGCGGAGGATAAATTCTTCTTCGATGGCGGGGTCGGGTTCGCGGTCTGAGGCTTCGGAGTCGTAGCCTACGCCTGGGGGGCGGTAGGGGGCTCGGCCTTTGAATTTTGGGCGGATGATAGGGGTTATGGGGAGGCGGGCGGTGAGTTTTATCTTTTTGAGTTGGGGTTTGATGGCGGGTGCGGTGAGTTTGAGGGATGGGGAGGCGGTGGGTGGCTCGGCGGCGGCGTTGTCTTCGGTGGCGGCATGAGGTCGCTTTTTGCTTGGTTTGGCGGGGGAGGAGGTATCTGCCTTGCTGGCCGTGGGTTTTTCTTTCTTCTCGCGCGGTTTGCGAGGTTTCTTTTCTTTCTCTTTGGGTGCTGTGGCTGCGGCGTTGGCGGGGGGTTCGGAGGGTGTCGATGGTTTTGATGGATTGCCGAGTTTGAGTTTTATCTTTGGTGTACCGGTCGATGGTGGTTCTGGTGGAGCAGGTGCCTTCATCGACGGAAGCTTGAGCTTCAGCGTTGGACGAGATGGTGGAGCCGACATTTTGATAGTAGGTAGATGATGTAAAATGCGACCTGATTGGAGGCGATCGACAAGTAGATGGGATCTACGAGAATTCGTAGAGTGCCTGTAGTGCTAGTTGCCTACGTGAGCGACTGCGTTGTTCATATCATCCTGAATTTCAGGTACAAGTAAATCGAGGTTCGTGGATCTGAAAATGAATCGCAAACGGGATAATCAGGAGTGATGAGCAATGAATGAGGCTCCGAGATTGTGTCTATAGCGTCGCAGCTTCCGTTTCCAGAGGGTTGCACTACTTCTCAAAGAACCGCGATATGATGGTTCTAGTAAGGAAGAAGTTGCAGGTGAGGGCGATGAGAAAACGGTGATTGTTGGAATGTGAGGTGCACGAAAGTGAGGTTAGACGTGAAAGTGATTTGAGCAAACAGAATAAAAAAAATTAATTATTTGCCATTTAGGAGTGCGACCTCGCTGATTGGTCACTTTTAACGCTAAATCCTCGAATAAACTGAAGCATTACTTGGGTACCTCCTCCACCACAAAGACCGACAGTGCCTACCTCTCAGTAACACTATAAGCAGTCAACCTCAGCAAACACCACCCTCTCTACAGCAACCTTCTCACCTCCGCCAAACCAACCAAGTGAAGGGACAATGTCAACATCCCACCACGCACACTATTAAGAACCAAAGACCAACACACCTCTCCACCAAGACACAAAAAGACCAATACCTCTCCCCCAACGATGACCGCCCAAAGCACCCTCCACCTAACCCTCCTCCGACCCTGCATCCTCGCCATCCTCCGCGCAACCGGCTTCCACGCCACGCGCCCCGCCGTCCTTGACGCCCTCACCGACCTCGCAGCCCGCTACCTCCTCGTCCTAGCCCACACCACCGCCCACCACGCCACCTCGCACAACAACCCCCTCCCGACCCTCCCCGACGTCCGCGCCGCCATGCAAGAAGTCGGCGTGTTCAAACCGCAGATGCAGGTTCCTGAGGAGTGGTGGGCGGAGGGGGAGGACCTGCGTGGGGTGGAGGCGTTTCTGGCGTGGTGTGCAGGGGAGGAGGCGGGGGAGATTAGGAGGTGTGCTGGGATGGGGGTTGTGGAGGATGAGGGGGAGCAGGCGTTGGATTATTTGACTGGTAGGTTGAGCTCTTGGTCTTGGGTCTGAATTAGGGATGGCTGGACGTTGGCTAATGGGAGCGGCTTGGTAGTGCTTAAACGGAAACATAGCAAGACGGGCGAGGAATCTCGATATCAAGGCACGCTGCTAGGGAAGCAGGCCGAAGATCGTATAGTCAGGATTGAAGGTGGGCCCGCAGAGACTATCCAGGCCTGGAAAGCGCAGCAGAAACTCGAGGACGTGAAGGAACAGGACGCCGAGATGAGGGAGGGTTGAATCTGGGTTCAGAAGACTACTCGCGGGACACCGATCGGAATGGGGTTGCGTTTGAGCCCAGCTTGTTTTTTGCGGGGATGAGTTTGGCCTGGTTTCCTTCTACTAAGGAGGGGGAGGTTGCATCGCGACGGCGTTCTTGTAAAGGGATTTATTTTTCTATTTCACTCCCTAACCCATCCAAGGAAGGGAAGGGTGGCGGATATATCTGTACATACAAAAACAACAGAAACAAACAAACCCTCAAGATCTTAGAAACGACATTCGTGTTCTCTGCTCCGTGTCCTCACAACTTACTCCTTTCCCCTGCCCCACTCCCTCCGGCCGCCCACCCATCCTCCCCCCTCCCGCACCTCCTCCCTTACACCCCCATGAGCCTCCTTCCTTCCCACCCTTCGAAATTCGGGCTTTCCTCTCCCTCTGCGCCCTCGCCACATCCCCCTCACCAGGCACGCGCACCATCTCACCCTCAGCACCCGGTAACGGCTTAGACGGCAGCAGCGAGGGGTTATCCGCCCGTTTCTTGGGTGGCGATGATGGTGGTGAGAGCTCGTAGGAGAGGGTGTGGGTTTCCTTTCTCTCTTAAGGGGGTGAGGTTTCTCTCATTGGTGGTGGAGGAGGAAGAGGAGGACGGGGAGGAAGGCGTCATGGTGTTCAGCGGAATCCCGTGTAACCTCTCCGAGTCCGTCTCGGGGGGTGTGTGAGAGGTGGGATTCCGTATCGCCCTCACGGCGTCTGTTCCGTCGGGCTGGGTGGGTTTTTGGGAGGGGTTGGCGATGGATAGCATTGAAGATGGCATGCTAGGACCCCTTTCTTCGTAGATTGTGGGATCTGGCGATGGAGGGCTGTTTACAAGAGGGTAGTAGAAACGGTCGAAGTTATCAGACTCCATTCCGTAACACCGCGTCGATCGGTGGTGATGATGTTGATGCCAGGGCGGGCTGTGACATCAATCCTTCTGGAGCACAGCGGACAGCTACATGCACGGCGGACACTGCTCACAAAAGTAGTCACGACAACCGCCTCAAGACGAAAGGTGTTAATGAATTAGAATAAGTTTTAGCAGACAAGAACGTAACCTATCTGAGTAGAGCCGCGGAAGCAGCCCAGACTCAATTCCTGTCAAACGGGGAGGGTGGGGAGTCGGAGAA
The DNA here is from genome assembly GCA_022345685.2 of Nothomitra cinnamomea. Classification (NCBI taxonomy): domain Eukaryota; kingdom Fungi; phylum Ascomycota; class Geoglossomycetes; genus Nothomitra; species Nothomitra cinnamomea. Next base: position 244,003 of record JAJDMX020000010.1, on the reverse strand, counting down.
CCCAGTCCCCAGTCCCGTGGAGACATAAGAAGAAATAAAATGCAAATAAACCACCTCCCGGGGAAACAATTAGCGTCGACTCTTTTCACCCTATCCGCCGCCTCTCCACGCTCCCCTTCCCACCCACCACGCCACGTGGTGATATAAACAAGGCCGGCTCTGGTACAAAAAGATTCGAAATATGGACAGCAGAATAATCTAACCGCAAGCTTTGCATACCTAGCTCTGCTCATGCCACTGGGCGTTTCCAAAGCAAATCAATCGCTCGGAGGAAAGAAAGGAAGAGGTATCGAAAAAAAACCCCCGTCGGCCACTCTAGACCAACGGGAGCCAGAAGAAGTAGAGAAGAGAGACGATCCTTTTTAATCTGAACGATGAGAACACCGAATATAGAGTCTAACAGGGATGATGCCTCGTTGATCGTACAATGCGAGATGAAAAAGAAAACAGCGCGGTATAATAAAAGTCGGAGAAAGGCTGCAAAATACCGTCGTGGCACCGTTTGAAGCGTGCTGGTTCATACCGAAGAGGACAAACAATTACTCCATGCAGTGGAACAACTGCCATAACCTTTTTATATTCCATCCCGAAATAACCGCTAATCGTTCGTAATCGGGTATGACCGTTCAGTTTATCCCTGCATCGAAAGCCGTTTATGCGGCTCCGTGTTGTTATCGCGCGATATGCACAACCTCGGATATCCCCACGCGCGTTTCAACCATGCCTATGCTATGACTTCTTGTCTCCCTTCTTCTCAGCCTTTTTCTTTAAGTCCTTGATCTTATCACTAATGGCATCCTTAAATTTCTCCCATGGATTTCGGTTGAGCCTGTTCGATAGCTGTCGGAATGTGTACATTTCACCCCAACAGTCTCGGCCCCACTCGCAGCCTGCCATATTGACGTTGAAGTCGCGGTCCTTCTCGTGATAGTGTATTCGTGGATCTTGCCCTCTTTCGGAACAGGCGCCGGCAGGGAAACTGTTGACTTTCCTTTGTGGGATGAAGGCTGTATGGGATCGAATCCATGGATGACTGGTATATAGATACTCTAGTGCGTCCTGTTCTTTATGCTCCCACTCCATATGCTTCTGCTCATACTGCACAGGGTCCCACCATACGTCCAATAACCTGTCCGCCCACTCGGTTCTGCGCATGAAGAAAGACCCCAGGTTAAACCCTGCACAGTCTTGAGGAATAATGAGATTGATGGATTCGGGTTTGTCGTCACCAACAGGAGAGAGGGAAATTGGGTCGAGGTAAGGTGTGGTGAATGGATGGGAGATGTTGAGTGGGTTGTACTCGTTTATGTCACGGTATGTGTTGGCGGCGAGGTTATCGAAAATGTGTGATTGGAGAGAATAAGATGGCTCCATGATGAAGGTATTGAGATCCAACCACCAAAACCTATTATTAGAATTAGTATTGGTATATGATTGACAAGTCTAATAGTTTATCAACTGACCATTCTGCGTTTGGGTACTTCCGAAATGCATTTCGAATAGTGTCAACCTTTTCCCAACTCTCTCTCCACTCGTGAGCATATCGCTTCTTTGTGCTCATATCGACAATCTCAAGCTCATAACCCCACATCCTTGTATACTTTTTCTTGTTACGAACGCTATCTCTTTCTATCGCCCACTCTCTCGGACCTTTCCACTCCATCACTCCACCACCTTGGTTCGATGCCAGTATAACGACGAATTTAGAACCACCACCAAGGAGTGAAGCTCTGCGGTAGTGATAATGGAGGGCTATTAGAACGGTCAGTCTAAAGGAGGGAATCACTAATAAAGACTCGGGGACTCACGAGTGACATAAAATAATAAAATGGCCAATAGGAATCCAGTCAGAATTAACAATCTTATTCTCATACGCCTTCCCATTCTTGCAAATAGCATTTGTACTTGTGTTAGTCTTCCGTAGACTGCTATAGACCATCGTCCTCGTCCTAGTTTCTCCTTTGCCGCATAGTCCCTTCGCCCGCCGAGGTTAAAACTTGGTAGGCTTTGTGATAACCTCCTCGCATGCCTCCCGAAGAAGCTACTACTTTTCGTTGAGAATGATGGGTATCCATTGACCTCGTTACTCTTCGCCTTCGCAGATGCCCACGATACACTATTCGCACCGCCGTTGAGGTCGCCATAGCTTTTTGAAGGACTTGACCGTCCACTCATGCCCCCCGCGTACGGCGAAGTCAGACCAGGACTCGACCAGCCTCCTCCCGGTAGCGGAGATGGGGATCTTGATAATGACATGCTGGCTGGTGTGCCAGGTATCGGTGGTAAAGGTTGGCTGTGGCTTTGCGCCGAAAGGCCTGACGACGCTCCACCACTTTCTCTCAGGTTACCTTCGTTTAATTGCAAAGATGGTAGACTGTTAGCAGCCGAAGAGCGTCGTCGACGATGAGACGACGTTGTCGTGAGCGCGGGTGAGGATAATGAAAATGTGGGGGTAAGTTGAGCCAGGATTGAGAATTTTGATGCCGGTTCAGTCCACTTGATAATCCAAGTGTCTGACCCGCGAATGGCTTATTAACGCCGACTCAAGGTGCGCTCCAGCTGTTTTAGTGCGAGGTCAAGCTTCCCAAAGGTAGGAGACGCCAATGCAACCTGTTGGACCCCAAGAAACCTTCGTGTTCGTATTTTCAACGAGTGTGCGGAGCGATCCAGCAAGACGCGAGCGAGTCGGATTGCAAGGGGGATTGAAGGAGGTGCGAGGAAGACGATCTCAACAACTATAAACGAGTGTTTGCGGACGCCGTAGAGATGAAAGCGAAAAAAGCCGAAGACGGTGCGGTGCGGTGATGGCTGTTCTGACGATCGCAGTGAAATGTGTCTTTTTGGTGTGTTTAGTTGGGGAGGCAATTGCAGACGCTATTTTGAGAACGTTTTCGAGAGCCTTGGCTCTATGCAGTAACCGGCTGATGATTCCTTGCCGGTGCAGCCCAGCCAGCCTCGTTCCCACTGATAAGGGCAAGCCCAGGACTTTTCCCAAGGAGAAAGTGTGTAAACAATTTGGATGGTCATTCAAAGAAATTTCAAACTACGGGCGTGTATGGGTCTAGCAGTCCCGTCAAATTACCTCCGTGCGCTCGGAGCAAGATGATAGGGAGAGAAGGGGGCGATACGATAGATTCTTTTTCTGCGCAATACTCTCTCGGGGAAGACTCTACCCAAGATACGCAGATTAAATATCTAATATGTTATGGGAGCACTGAACACCAGTAACTGCCTACTCGAGTGTCTTGGTCTTCCCGTACGAGTAGTGTGGAATGCGCTTTTCAGCGTACATTTCTTCTCCTTTCTGCATGCTATCCGTGCTCATTTGGTAGTCTTCCATCCGAGACGTGTAGGCTTACGCCCTATCTGGGAAAGCCTCATCTCTCTTAAACGACTACATAGTCTTGACCAGCGCATCAGAAGAAATTCTTCCGATAAGAAATATTCTGGGCTGAGGATCCGCTTACGCTTATGGCTCAAGGTTACCGGGGTATCCGACATGCAAAGTAAATGAATACCGAGAGCAATTTGGCTTGGCCTAATTTGCACCGCGAACGGACATGGCTTGTTGAGATCGTGGGTAAAGCGTTGATCTAGATCGCTTCAAGCATGGTCGCAGATTTTTAGCCATCGCAACCGGATGACTGAGCAAGAGTACAAAGTGTTCCCTTAGTCCATATGGTGACTTCGCAGCGGCATATTTGTACCTTGTGTGTACCACCAGTACGTGGGGTTGCTTCGGAGCCCCAGATGACTATCGAACGTGTACTCCGTACACTCACAAGACCTATGCGATCGCGGGAGTACTTTGTGCTTATGGCCGGCTGAGGCATGAGCTCCCGTACGCATTGCGTATACCCTCGAGACCTGGACGTTCATGAGAGTACTCCAAAGTTACGCCGTGAAAACCCGAGAGGAATATCTGGTATTACGCAACACATGCACACCGGTCCCTGGCTCTGGGTTTGAAGTATCTAACCTAATTTGAAGAATTGGTTAGTTAGAAGAAGATAGCCGCTGGCTATGGGGAATTCCTTTCTTCTTGAAACGAAATTGCCCCTGTCCACCTGATCCTGATTGGCGACCACCCGAGCAGCCTCAACACCAAGAGATTTTCAGCGCTTGCAAATTGACGTTGAGATCCTGTGGCCTTAGTGGGCCAATCCACTAGTATTGCTCATTGTAAGAAGTCGTGTGTTACCCAATCATGCGATGACTCGATTTGAGTTTGATGTAGCCCGCTGCGGAGCGGCTACCCCTACGCCTCCCATACAGCGGAGGAATGAAGTCAACAGCGCCGAGGTGGAGCGGGTGGCGTACAGGCGCTTTCCCACGGGCTACCAGTAGGAACCAGTGAGATGACCAACTGGATCCAATGGACGGGATACCGGGATTGCGGTGTGGAGGAGCGGCTACTCTTGACTTTGCAGAAAACGTGAGATTTTTGCAATGCACCCTCTCTCCCCTCTACACCTCACTCACCGTCTCCACAATCCACCGTGCTTCACGATTTTCTCTTTTTATTGTTTCCTTTGTTGATTCTTTTGTGGGCATCAACGCACTTTCCTATTGTTCCTTGTTTTAACGAGAACCTATTGACGACCCATTGTCAACACCAGGCGACACCACAAAGAAACAATAGAGTCAAACTGATATTGTTTCAACCCATAATAGGGCGGCGAAGCCCTCGGAGCATCCATTTCTAAGAGTCTTGTCTACATTTCCTTTCGTTACGAACATCTTCATCTCCTTGGTTATACGACAGTACGACAGTAACACCGAACTCTCGATTCGATAGTATAGTATGCTTCCTAGGCCTACCAAAACATTGCAGGTTCTGAATTAATGTGGGGTGTTTCCAGGCTTGCGAAGCTACCACGTTGTTCTTTTCTGTTCATGCCATTATGGCAAATCATAATCTCTCCATCGTAACACATCTTCAGCCGAACGATCAGCACAGACTACCATTTTCTTCACCGATCCACGAAGAGATACCGTTTCCCATATCACCTGCGGACGGTGCAACGACGTCACAAGGACTCCCGGGGGACACTCTAGACTCACAACCATCTCCCAGTAATAATAATATCACATCAAGCCGTACAACTGGAACGGCATCAGAAGTCTCATCACAAATAGACGCTTCAGCTAGTTTGGCCGTCGAGGCTGCTCGTCTGGCAACACGAAATGCTAGTTCAAGACATACCCGGCCTTATTCTGTGCACAAGCTGGCCCGAGACAAATCGAGAAGGGTCGCTAGAAAGAACACGAAACGAATCATCCCCGGGATTAGAGTTGTGACTGATTTCTCGAGGCACCATGGTCCAAATCCGGCCCTACGCCAGCCGATCGGCATGGCTGGACGTGCGGGACGAGCAGGTAATGAAGGAAAAGTACCCGTGGTGGAAGCATCAGGAGCAAAGACTTCAATAAGTGCACAGGGCCAAACCGGTGGAGGATTTATTAGTCTAGCTGACTTGAAAGCCATCGATGGCTCAAAAACTCCAAATGGCGTGTGGAAACCGGTGATCGGTGTTGACTGGAGTCAGAAAATGAAAGCCAAGAGCAAGCCTGAGAGCGACAGGGCAACAGGAAATATCAAGCCGACAGTTCAATCTGGTGGGAGCTCTAAGAGGGGCAAGACGTTTACATTTAAGACAAGGAGATTTCGACGGAGGAGCCAGGACCGTGAGTATGACATCTGGGAAGACGACGAAACGCCAATTCTTGCCGCTACGGGGCCAGGACAAAGCTCATCAATGTTTGTGGAGGCTGATGACACGGAATTTATGCCTGACATAGGCAACGCGGACCAGCGTTCGAAAGGCCTCGCGCCTTCACCGACCAAGACAGATGAGGAACTCTCGCCTTCAGACAGGCCAATCGTTATTGGACTATCTATACCGTCAGCTAAGCTGTCAGAATTTACATTCAGCCCAGAATCGGCAACAGGGAACTCGTCAAACCCTATTCTGACCCGCAACGTTCATAGAAGAAATATCAGCGATGCTACCACCACAACTCCCACCATCATTGTTACACCAGCTAGCGAAAGGCCATATTACAATCCCTTCAGGACTGATCAGCCGAAAGGACGACCAAGAGCAAGGTCGAGCCTTTGTTCTCCATCTAAAGGTGACATACCACCTCTGCCTAGCCTACCCGCCAACATTTCGAAGAACAACATATCAGAGAACCCCTTTGAAGCGAAGTCAAACGCCACTAGGGACTCCACGGCTACAGTTTTTGAAGAAGACGAAGACTTCAAGGCCAAGGACAGAGGTGTCTCGACTTATACAGTCTTTGAGGAAGATGAATCTCCTACAGAGTCGGGGCGCGAGCGGCACTTATCCAGTGACGATGGCACCAGATCTCTGAGGCGCTCTAGCACAGATACTGTAACCACACGTCACCACTCTCTCGGATGGTGGAATGTTATTCTTACGCCGTTTCTGACGCGTTCTAACACAAACGCCACCATAAGAAATGCAAGTGTGGTAGCAGACAAAGAGCGGCCGGAAGTTCCTAGTCTTGCTCAAGCAGCCGCAATTGTTTCTCATCAGGACGAAACGGGCGGAAGGACTTGGGAGAAGGAGTACTCGCCAGCCACGCCTGATTTTGCAAGACCAAAATCTGGCCATACAACTATGTGGACGGACTTGTCAGAGTGGGCTGAAGAGCGCGATCTTATTGGTATTGCAATTGACCATACACCAAGAGCCAGCATCGCAAGGTCAAAAGTATCTCACCGAACGCAAGGGTCGAGCGCAACAATTCCAGTAATGATGCTCGGTGGATTGGCAGACAACTCAGGCCAATATGAGGGTGGTTCTGGTACACGTGACTTCGTGTTTGCTTCCTCAAGCTCGCAAGGAGGACTGGATCACATCCTCAATCCAAACGACCCAACTATTCCAAACCTCATCAAGGCCATTAACCAAGAAACCAGGCAAAGCCCAGTCATTCACGGTTCGCCTCGTACAAACGAACTCAATTCGGATCGAAAATCCGCTTCAAGCCGAGACCGGGCAGACAGCGAGGCCACTGAATTTGAGGACGACGCTGATCCAGTTGTCAACCACGATAGTGAGGATACACCCATACGCGGTGCTGCAGCGACAATGGGTTTTGCAGTTTCAACTTCCCATGAGCGTCCCATGTATTCACAAAAGCACGGCTCTCATATGGAGAAGGAGGCGGTCTTTCCCCCACCATATTCACCACCTCGCGAAAACAAATTCTCTCCTAATCTCACTGTATTCCCGCCTATACGTACCACCTCAGAATACCCGCAACCGCACTCTCCTGGACCAGTGTCGCCAGGGATGAACCAAATATTGACATCTCGAGGTGCTATCCCTATGGCTGATATGCCCCGCAACCTTCCTTCAGCTGCTACCCAACGAGCAGCACCTGCTAGCTTTGGGAGTCATGGCTTGTACATGGCGCCAAGAGCAGTACCCGTGGCTCTAGCCGATTTGGAGCGCCCGTCAGATGTGCGACAGAAAGTAGAAGCCAAACGACAGCGGCGGGAAAAGGAAGATGCGTTGGGTAGGAAGGTGGGGGGGTTATGGCGAGGAAGAGGTTGTATTAGCTCCAATGGGTGTTTTGGTCGAGGCGGCGCCGAGGGCAGAAAACGCAGGAGATGGTTCGTTGGCTTGACCATCGGGCTGATCTTGATGATCGTTTTGATTCTTGTGCTTGCTATGACACTTCACCGGAAGCCGCACAGCACGTCAGCTTCGAATGGCCCACAGTGGCTTAATCTTACGGGCTTCCCACCTATCCCCACCGGCGTCAATACAATCATTCAGCCGGACCCTGTCTCGGAAGTAACTGCTTGCATCTTCCCAAGCACGCTATGGAGCTGTGCCCTCCCGAAGGAACTTCAACAATCTGTGGCTCCAAACAACCCAGATCAGCCCAACTTCAAGCTCCAGATACTTTACAGAAACGACAGTACGACAAATTCTTCTGCTGCTCAGAACACCAAGAATAACCGAAGAGCTGCCGGAAATGCGGTATCGGCTGGAAATTTTGTGCGAAGGGCGATCCATAGAGCGAGAGACACCATAATGGATATTTTCTGGCAAGCTACTCCGAGCCCTCCGAGCCTTGGGGACCAGAGGTTCATGGGTAACACAACCGACAATATCAAGTCATCACTGAAAGAAGGTGAAGTAACCCCTTTCTACATTACCTTTCTTGGAACTATGTCGAACTCTCGAAGACTAGCCAAACGGAACGATTCTAGTTCATTTCCGGACTTAACCCAAGGGATTCCTCCACCGAGCCTTGCGGCCGACGGCACTGCTGCACCTGCGAACCTCTTGCCGTTTCCGGTTCAACAACCAGTTCGACTCTACGATCGTGGCTTGAGCACCGAACATTATGGGTTTTATAACTACTTCGACCGGTCTATCTTCGTGAAATCGACGGCCCTTCTCAACCAATCTGACATCACGCAAGGCCCAATACCAGACGATGAAAATGGCGGTTCTACCGAGACCGAGGCGCGGTTCCGGTGCACATGGGCACAGACAAGATTCCTTGTGCAGATATGGACCAATTTGGGGAGCCAACCACTGATTACGGCCCAAAACACCTCCACTGGTGCTCGTGTTTCTAGCCCCACCAGTCCTCCAGGGACGTTTCCTTACCCAGTTACTATTACCACGGATCGTCACGGGGGAAATGCAACATTAAAGAAGGTTTATTGCTACGGTGTGGACTTGCGTGAGCGTATTGTCGTGACGGAGAAGACTCTTGCTCTTGAGAATCGAGGATTTGGTGGCACTCTTGTGGGAGGTGGACAGGGACCTCTTGGAGATAAAATTACGATTTCGCAAGGTGGTCTGGGAGGTATTGACGGAGGAACTGGCGGTTGCCAGTGCCAGTGGAAGAATTTTAGGGGGTAGTGAAGAGCGGTATTATACCTTCATTAGCAACAGACTTTGTTTACGGTGATTCGCTTTCGCCGCGCACTGCGCATAGTCTTTTCCTTTACAGACAGTTCGCACCGTCCGGCGGCTTTCTTTTGTTCTGGGTCTGATTTTTTGGCACCTTGCATAGCGCGGAAGTTTTGTCACATCGTGCATTGTTAAGGCACATTATAGAATTGAAACCCTTGTTAATAATACTGGAGAGGCTCGATTGTAGGAGCCTCGCGAAACCGATATCGCCCCATCTGCTTCAATCATCGCTGCAAAGAGCTACAGTTGTGAGTGCTTGTTCAATTACATGGATTTCGGCCTTCGTTGGTTTATCATGCGGCGGTCGGGGTGATTCCAGCGGCTCCCGGCAACTATGTTGCTGTCAACAATGCCTCATCGCTTTGTTGCTGAATAAGTCGGTTGAGACAGGAAGCCATTGCGAACGGGTTAGTAATATGGATAAACCATGGGTCTGAACATCCTCTCATCCTATGCGACATTACACCATGCAAGCCGGTAGATTCCCCTCTTCAGATTACAAATACAATGCTGAGGAGATACAGGTGTACGAACAACAGTCGATACTCTGGAGTCTTTCGAATGCATATATAACCCTACTAACTTCAGAGACATTATGGTGTCCGTAAACTTCCCCAATATCGTCCCTTAAGAAATCCGCAAACAATCTGCAGTCAAAGCATCTTAATAAAAAACCGAATACACAAACTAAATGGCACCTATCTGCATTGGTTTCATCGGCCTATCTGTCAGCCCTGGCGCCTGGGCCAACAACGCTCATTTCCCCTACCTAAAATCCATCCCCGAAAAATACCAGATTGTCGCGCTCTGCAACTCCACTGTTGAAGCCGCACACGCCGCAATTAAACATCACGGCCTCGATCCCACAATCACCAAGGCCTACGGGAACCCTGCTGACCTAGCAGCTGACCCGGATGTTGACTTGGTTGTCTGCAGTATCCGCGTGGACAGACATTATGCTGCTGTGAAACCTGCTCTTGAAGCTGGGAAAGATGTCTTTGTTGAGTGGCCTCTAGGTAAGAATCTCCAGGAGGCAGAGGAGCTTGCTTCGTTAGCGAAGAAGAAAGGAGTGAAGACTATGATCGGACTTCAAGGGCGCGAGGATCCTTTGTGGACGAAGATCAGAGAAGTGGTCGAGGGTGGGAAGATCGGGGATGTGCATAGCGTGAACGTTTATGGGATTGCTGGGTTTTGGGGGTCGACAATCCCAGAGGGGCTGAGTTTTGTACTTGATAAGGAGATAGGTGGGAATTTGGTGACGATTATCTTTGGGCATTGTAAGCTTGATGCCATATACCCACACCCTGCTGTGAGCCTCTGCTGATAGAGAACGTGGGCTAGTCATTGATATGTTCACCGCCGGCATGGGGGAATTCTCGTCTTTCACCACACTCCTGGCGAACCAGCGCCAAACCGTTGCGATTGCCGATGCAGATGGCAAGGTAATCGATCCGGCCCGTCCAAAAACCTCTCACGACCAACTCATTCTCTCCGGCACCCTCAACTCTGGCGCTGTAGTGTCCGTGCACTGGCGTGCCGGGATGGCTTTCCCCGGCGAGCCCGGCCTGCGCTGGGCCATCTACGGCAGCAAAGGGCAGATATCAATCACGTCCCCACGCGCGAACCTTCAGGTTGGGCATCCAGGACTGAGTGCTAAGGTTTCTGTGGACGGAGTGGAGGAGGTGGAGGAGCTGCAGACGGAGTGGGAATATAGGGGGTGGGAGGGTACAAGGGTGGAGAATGTGGCGAGGCTTTACGAAGGCTTTCTGAAGGGGGATGGGTCTGTGAAGGGGTTCGAATGGGCGTTGGGGAGGCACCGACTGATTGACGGTGTTTATGAAGGAGAGTGGAAAGCGAGTGCCTAGTTTCCGGCACCAGGCGGGAAATGTAGCGAATTTTGAGCGTCTTTCACAACTGTAGAGCCAGTTTGCGCCTTCGGGTGTTAGTGGGGGACTTGGACGCACAATCAAAAAGCTCGCGTTGCCTTCATGGCATTTAGTGTAACGAATCATCTATCGAACATATTGTACAGCTTTTCCGGGCATCAAGCCACTCATCTTGCTCCCATCTTACAATCAGCCTCACTACCTGCACAGCCACTCCTGAAAACTAAAGTATAATACACCAACTCATCCTAACTACCTCATGCCCCTCAAAAAATTATCCTCCTTGATCCCACTCCTCCTCGCCCTCCTCAGTGCCTTCGTAACCTCCTCCCTCTTCTCTTTCGCCACCAACGCACCCTTCGTACTCCTCTCCTCGTTTCCAGGGAGATCCACGCTCTGCTGATGTAGTGGCACTTTCGGGAGCAGGGCGTCTGGATCTCTCAGCGCCATTTTGCGCATCGACTTCGCGGCTGCTCGTCGCTGTTTTGCGGATTTCGCTAGTGGAGATATTAGCTTAGGCATGGGATTAAAATATGGGAAGAGGGGAGTCTGAATATACAGAATTGGTCCCCGGTGTCTTCTCCGGAGTTTGAAGACTTTTTGCTGCTACTAGAGTCGGAGAGGCAGTTCCACAACCAGGGCGGGTAGGCTTCGTCGGGGAGGGCAATCGGATCGCCTTTGTTTTTTAGGTAGTTTAAGCCCTTCAGTGAGGTGTCTGCTAGGACAGAGGAGGGAGGGTGTGCGAGAGTCTTGGGTTTGGAGGCTGATGTTGATGCTGATGGGGGCGTCCGGGGGGGTGAGGAGGTGGTTGATGTTGTTGTGAGAGTGCGGGAGAGGGAGATTTGGTTGTCGAGGAGGGCCTTGGAGCTAGACTGGATGCGTCTGAGGGCGGAGGACCGCCGGAGACAGTATTGGCAGAGCATTGTCGGTATGGGGGACAATGAGTGCATTTGGTGATGTGGGAGACGGCGAAGTTTGATGCCCGAAATTTCGGCTTAGTCAGCAAGACTTGTTGCAATGCGCGAGTCACTAAAATACTTCCTACTCAGAACAGAGAGACACAGAATTCTATTCCAATATGCAACTGAGGCCATAATGGAGGCAAGTATCGGTCTGTCGTAACTGGGACATGCAGTATTCTAACAAAATTCAGTCATCGTCGGACTCCAGCACTATACCAATGTTCAGACCACCAGTCAATCGCGCCATGCGCGTGCTCGACCGCTCCTTCTTCTCCAAAAAGGTTCCGATATCTGCTGCGAGAATCTTCGAGAACAAAAATATCTCCAAGGTTAGGGGGGACCTATCCCGAAGCAGAGATCTCTTGAAACTTGAGCGGATTAGTGGTGTCCAGTCGGATCCAGACCCTGGGTTTGCCGCAAATGGGGGGAAGTGCTTACTTTTAAGGCCGGAGATTCAGTGTGATGGTGCGTTTACGCTTTAAGGACTGGAGAGGTTGTTGTTGTTGCAATCGTGGTAGATTAGAAAGGCTTATTGTTAGTTCTGGGCAGACCAGTCAACATGGAGTAGCACACTTCAAGAGTCGGTCAGGGCGAAAGAGGTCGGGGTGATACCATATACGCTGGAGTTGGACTATAATTACTGGAACTATCGTACGTACGTGTAAAGCAAACCCACAGCGGTAGCTCCAGATTTGCTTACCGGGGGACGTCAAAACACAGATGATATTATGACGGCTATCCTCCCTGAAGAAGACCAGGACGAGATTCCAGGTGGCTTTAGTCTTGTTGGGCATATAGGTACATCTGGCGCTCAATTGGGATTGTACCCAAAGGGTCTTGTCTAACGGGTATCCAGCTCACCTCAACCTCCGAGACGCGTACCTGCCGTATAAATCCCTGATCGCTGAGGTCCTTCTTGACAAAAATGGCGGCGTGAAGACCGTAATCAACAAGACGGATGACGTCGGCACAAGCTCGGAGTTCCGCACCTTTGGGTTAGAAGTCCTCGCTGGTGAACCCAACCTACAGGTGGAGACGAGAGAAGCAGACTGCACTTTCCGATTTGACTATTCCAAGGTCTACTGGAACAGCAGACTTCACACGGAACATCAGCGGCTTGTCGGTATGTTTCAGCCAGGTGAGGCAGTGTGCGATGTCATGGCTGGCGTCGGACCGTTCGCGGTACCAGCAGGCAAAAAGAGGGTTTTTGTATGGGCGAACGATTTAAACCCTGACAGTTATGCCAGTCTGAATGACAATATAACGAGGAACAAAGTACGTCTTACCACACTTTCATACCATGTCCCATCCCTTTCTCATAGCACTTGTCATCCGGGTCGCGCTCCAACAAATCCCTTACGCAATTCCCCAGGTCCCCAAATTCGTCCACCCCTTCAACGAAGATGCAAAAACCTTCATCCCAGCTTCGGTCACATACCTCCTCTCCACAGCCACAAACCCAGAAACATCCATCATAACACTCCCCACCAAGAAGACCGCATCCCGCTCCCAACCCACCCCTGAACCACCTCCACCAGCAAAAGTGTGCCTTCCCCTAGCCTTCTCCCACTACGTCCTCAATCTCCCTGCCAGCGCCCTCTCCTTCCTCCCCTCCTTCATCGGACTCTACGCGGACCACAGACACCTTTTTGAGCCACCCAACGACAGGAAGCTACCCATGATACATGTGCACACTTTTTCGACAAAATCCCCGGATAATAAAGCGGAGGGAATTAAAATCTGTGTGGAGATCTCGGAACTGCTTGGGCATGAAATTACGCCGGAGACGGAGGAGACGGTGATTTGGGATGTGAGGGACGTGGCGCCGCAGAAGAGGATGTTTTGTGTGAGCTTTAGGTTGCCGGAAGACGTGGCTTTTCGGACAAGGGAGTAAAGAGGAGAGGGTTGTTCAGAGAGGAAACTCAACTTAGTATAGTTTCTATGTAGAAATAGAAGCACGAAAGCCTCTAAAATACCTGTATATCCATTCGCGGCCACCTTCATCCGCAAGTTGGAATTATAGGTCCTCATTACGTTTAGATATCACAAAGAGAACACCCCTATTGCCGACTCCCCACATACGCCTGCAGCACCCTATCAAACGCCTCACACCTAACCGGCATCTCAGTCTGGTAAAACGGATTCTTAAGCACATAATCCGCATACAACTCATAACACCTCCTCAGTACAACATCCATCCCCGCCTGCACCGGCTCCGCAAACAGTAAAAACTTCGTCCCCGTCACCGTCGACAGACATTGCATCTTAAACGTCTCACTCTCCAAAACTTCAATCCCGCCTGGTTTGGCGGGAACGTTGGAGGGTAGCACTGTTGGGAGGCCGGTGGTGGGGTTTATGGCTGAGGCGGAGGGGTGAAGGGGAGGTGGGCATAACCGGGCGGAGATGGCGTGGATACCATGGAAGGTGCCGGCGAGGATTAGGTAGTCGTTTGTACTGAGGGGGGAGAGGCCGGAGTGGAAGGTGCGTGTGTAGATTAGGCCGCCGGCTTTGTTGATTATTAGGAGGGCGAAGACGACCCTATAGATCGGGTTAGTTAGTGAGCGTAGGGGGCAGGGCCGTAGGAAAGGAGGGGTGAAGTGAGTGGGTACATGGTGGGGGTTTGATGCTTTGGTCGTTTGATATTCGTTGTGGATTATGGGTTATAAATGTTGTAGCATTATTTTTTGGTTATTGTCTAATAAAAGGTCGTGCTGGTGTGAGAGAGAGGTGGCATACAGCTTCAGAAGCAATCTAGTGCAAATTGCTGTATTGCGGAGGGTTATAAGCGTCTTTGTTGTTCTGGTGCGTAGTCTCCATCTTTGCGGCTCAAAACCTTTTATCCAGTCCTTGCTATTTTTCACCTCCGACCTCACCACAACCACCACTCTCCACCCCAACCTCTCCTACTAATACGCACACCTCATAATAATGACATCCGCCCCGCCCGCGCCCCGCAACCTCACCCGCCATACCCAACCCATCGGCGAAGAAGAAGCCTCCACCGAGCTGAAACTCGGAGAATTCCAAAATGTCCCCACCCTCACCCTCTCCGAAGCCCGTCTACTCATCAACGCTGTCCTCGAGCACCGCGCTGCGAGTGACCGTGATGCGCCTGTTGCTACGGCGTGAGTGCTTGTCCCTAGAGTTTGGGGATTGACCGGCGCGCTGGGGGATTTTGGGAGACGTTTATATGGATGGCGGCTGATAAACAAAACAGGATGTTGACGGCCACGAGAGAGTACTTGGACGTGTTTGCGCGGTTTAAGGTTAAGGAGAATATTGAGGCTGTGGAGAGGGTACTCTCGCAGCATCGGGAGTTGGAGAGTTTTGAGAGGAGTCAGCTTGGTATTACCTACTCTCTTCCCTATCACTCATCACCTTTCGCAACCCTCTCCCTAGTGAGATAGAGGATTTAGAGAGCCCGTATACGCATCTACGCACTATCTCGACACGGCTAACGAATCCAACGTGGCTTTCTTAGGAAGTCTATGCTGCGAAGGCGCCGACGAAGCAAAAGTCCTGATCCCCTCCCTAGCGAACAAGATCTCAGATGCGGATCTCGATGAACTGTGTCTAGAGCTTAGTCGGTTAAGGAGCGAGAATCTGGAGGGGTCGTGAGGGTGAGACGAAGGTTTGTGTCGGAATTGGGATTACTTTGAGTTTGCCAATGGGTGTTGTGAAAACTCCGTGTCGCGCTTAGGGTGTGGATAGATGAGATAGACTACAGCTGAGCTTGCTTGCTTTCAGGGAGGATTTTCTGCTGTGCTAATATTCGCTGCGCTGCTCTCGAGCCGGGGAAGGGAAGATTGATACTGTTTACGAGGGGCGTTTTAGAGACCTAAGACGGGAGCGATACCCACGAGAACTAAAGGCGAGGGAGTTAAACAAAACGGTCAAAGAATGGTCATATGGCGGTTAGTGAACGACGATGGGTTGCTACGAGATTGTACGATATGCACGGGGGGATAGGAAACAAGGGAAGATGTTCTCCCAGCCGGGTGAATTTTGTTTTGCTCTATTGCTTCTATGTGGAAAGGGTTCCATAATCGTGAAATCGTTTATTACAACATAGAGAGTAACGCTTTTAAGATCCCTATCTAAGAAAACCCTTCCCATATTCATCATGGCTGAGTTTGCGTGAGCTAATCCTCTTCTTCCTCTTCTTCCACAATCTTCTCCTCCGTGTCCTCCTCAAAGGTATTCAATGGAACATCGTAGAGCCGTAGAACAGGTTTGTTCGGATCCTACAGGGCGTTATTGCGTTAGCTCCATACATCTTACATAACAGTCCATGAGGTCTAGGCGAACATACCTTAACCAACACATACTTGCCCTCTGGCATCTTCAAGCACATGTCGACAATCGTCCTCACGATACCCCATCCATTGGACAAGCTCAAGTTCATTTGGTTCGCAAACTCACGAGGCTTATAGGCTGCAACACCGAGGATGACATGGCGGTCGTTGTTCTTCGGGTTCGCACGAGAGACAAAGCTATTCTATATTAGTATATCCAGAAAGTCCCCATCAAAAGGAAATAAGGAGAGAACCAGACGTACCCAAGCTTCATAACATCCGCATTAGCCAAAATACTCTGAACCGTCCACCTCGCCAACTTGCATGAATTATTCTTCATTTCCGTCGCCACAACCGCACCTCTTTGACTAACGAGCTTAGACCTCCAATCCAACGCTCCACCACTCCCCTGAGCTTTGTGGTCAAACTCGTTCAACGCCTTGACGGTCAGGAACAAATCCTCGCCACTAACAGCATTCTTCATGACCGCATCCAATTCCGTACGGACGATCAAATGGACAGGTTCTTCGTCATTGAGTGAGAGATCAAAGCGGCGGTATTTATACGCCTTTGAAGCTGGGGGTTCAGTCTCTTCGTTAGAATCGTAGAAGGGGTTTTCGTGTGTCATTTCGTATTTCGAAGTCTCGGATTCGATGACGGTTTGGTTGGCGAAGTTGTGGTTGATGAATGTTGCTTCTAGCGCAAGGGCACCGGGGGCGTTGATGGAGTCCTTGTTTCCTTCTGAGAGTTCGAGAGGAGCGTCAGCAGCGTTCTCGTTGACGGTAATGAGATCCAGACTTGAGCCGTCGCGTTTGTCGAGGTAGACTTTGTTGCCTTGACGGAGGATGACGATGTCCCAGGAGTAGACAGAGCGAGGGGCGCACATGAGCATGGAGAGAATGCTGTCGGTGGCGAAGATTGTGGCTTCGTCTTTTTCAGCGAGTTCTTGAATGATAGGATCGGAGGAGGTTGTGACATTGTAGGCGGCTCTGTCAACGACATTAAGTTTCCTTTCTGTGTTCTTAACGAGTTGCTTATCGTATGAGCGGTCGTAGTAGTAAAGGAAGCCGTAGCTATCGATATCCTCTCCTTCATCTGTATCCAGATTCAGCTTCGTAAGACGATTGAAATCAATCTCTTCCAACATCTTCCATTCTGGCTTAACATTGACCGAAGCATCCCGATTCCGCTGTGGCTTATCGTAGTCTTTCCAGCCAAACCTCCTCCCACCACGCCCACCACGTCCACCACGATTATCATAAAACACACGGTCACCACTCTGACCACCACGTCCCCCACCAACCCGCTGAAACGCACCCCTCCCACCTCGATCATTCCTCCCACCCCGTTGCCCTCTCCCACGGAAAATCGTCCCCCCACCACGTCCAAACCCACCCCTCGTCTTAGTCGTATTCCTCGTATTATCCACCACCGAGAAACTAGACTCATCCTCGGCGACCTGAATGGCAAACAGACTGCTCGTTCCAGCACCATAGACTTGCTGATCTAATCACATTCACCCATAATCAGCACCCCCACCCTTCCCTCAACGACCCTTGCGGTAAACTCACCTCTGTAACTCCGATTATACTGCTGCCTCCCCCCCCTCTCCCTACCATCCTTCCCCTCACTCGTCCAATCCGCCATTCGGCCCAACTTATCGCCTTTCGAATACGGCGCATACGGCACACCATCGAGCGTTGTTTCGGTGGAGGTTTGCGGGCCCCATGTCTCGTCTGCCGGTAGGGCCGACACGATGTCAGCGAGGGATATGGGTGACATTTTTGCCAGAGTCGATGGGTAGATGTTCACCTTGGCGTTGGCAAAGTGAAGTGAAATCTGCACGAAATTCGAATGTGTGAACGGATCTGGTTTGGTGGGGCGAAGGGCAGAAATCTTGGCAACACAAGACAATAAAAATGCGCCCTGCACTCACCCACGGCTCACTCACGGCTCACCCAGGTGACGCCGCTTTAGCCGGGTGAGTTGGGTGAGCTGAGTGATCACCGACACCTGTTGTATAGGTTGATGCTTACGGAAGGGACTATACATGACATATCGAGCCCCTCGATCTAACCGAATGGACAGCGTCGATTCTCTTGACACACCCTCCTTCTGGTAGGTAACTGTACATGCAATTGAATCTATTCATTATACATCATTCCTTGGTTTCCTCCGGTCACGTGAGATGCGCCAAGCTTAAGTACCCTGTACCCCAGAATCTTTGGTAGTTGTATCTACTGTGACAATCAACACTCACCATGTCTCGCGCAACGATTCGCCGTAATATGCACTTCCTCGATGGGGAGAACAATGAAATCCTGGGCTTTTGGCAAAACGGATCGGTCTCGTGGAGCCAGATTGCCGAGTGGATGCACATCACTATCACGCTCCCTTCTGTGCAGTACGCTGTCTTTCGATGCCTAGAGAGCGGAAATCCGGAGAACCCTGCGACAAACCATGGCCCTTCTATCAACCTGTCAGACAATAATAATGCTGTTCATCCAGGATACTATGTAGTTCTCTCTGCCAATGGTGAGTACAGGGACTCAGATCCGTTACTCAACTTGAGCTTACACTAATGAGAACTCTTATAGGTAAACCTCTTGATATTCCCATAAATGAAGAGAGAGCTGTTCCTCGCTCTGTGTCATACAACCTTTCAAATCCCGATCCCCGGGTAAGCATCTTATCACTTTAACCTTATTTTAAAATTGGTCATCATTTAACTGTAGCTGGTCAATAGATAGCTGCGTTCAGAGACAGAGTTCGTGAGAGAGACAATTG
The DNA here is from genome assembly GCA_022345685.2 of Nothomitra cinnamomea. Classification (NCBI taxonomy): domain Eukaryota; kingdom Fungi; phylum Ascomycota; class Geoglossomycetes; genus Nothomitra; species Nothomitra cinnamomea. The sequence goes on along the minus strand of JAJDMX020000010.1, from coordinate 225,101 downwards.
CTGTGTGGTGACGGGTACCCGAGTGCTGTTCCAGGAGTATTCTGGCTTTGAAGCAGCACATATCTTCCCTGTGGCTCATCTGGATTTGGTATGACTGCTTGTGTTCAGTTTGAAGTGTACACTTACATTATTGTTATAGTGGTGTTCTGGTCAATGGAGCCAGAGAATCGAAGACGACTTCCCTGACGTGGGTGACTCAAAAATTCACTCTATCCAGAACGGAATCCTCCTAGCTGAACATGTACATACCTACTTTGACAAATACATGATCGCTATCAATCCAGATGTGAGTATACCCTAGATGCCATGTTCCGAGTCTTCCTAATGCTTAGCAGGATAGCTATAAAGTCACTTGTTTCACACCAGATACCTGGGGATTTGATGGTCGATACATGGTCCAGAGTAACTATCCTCAGCATTACCAGCCCCTTCGAAGTTTGCTGAAGTACCACTTCCGCATTGCTGTTCTATGCAATATGAAGGCCCGAGGTCCCGAATACGATTGGGACGAGGATATCCCGCCTGGGATGGATCCGGTTGCAGAAATATCGAGCTCCAAGGAAGGGAAACTTAGATTTGAGCTCGTTATGGCAGAGAGACTTAACCCTCTTGTTGACTAATAATTCATCATGAAAGTCTCGATATATGTATTTTTCTAATGAGGTTTACTCAGAGATCGCCTGCTTTTTGCTGTAGGCAATGATGCTCTCCTACTTTAGATCATGAAATGGAAGCGAAGCTCTGTTCTGTACATGTACAGCCCATTAATAATTCTTTTTAATAATGAACATAACTGAATGGATAGCGTCGATTCTCTAGTCTCCTTTCACCCGAGTCAATTCCTCTAATTTTACTCTTACTCACCTAAAACTCACCCGGCTCGCGCGAGCACAGGGCGGCGTCGCTCACCCACTAAATTGGGGTGAGGTCGGGGCGCATTTTTATAACCTTGGCGAAGCAGGGGTTGGCTGAGCCCAGTCACAAAACGAATGTGGCGCAGGTGAGTCCCAAGTCAAAAAGGCTTGATGGACGAAAGACAACTTCACCTTTTCCATTAGGCACAAAAAATATATAAATACAGAAATCTACTAATCAAGCCCAGCTGCTCTAGAAAACAAAAACACTCGCTTGCGTCCCGGTTGGTCTTGGTGAGACTCGAACCAGTGTCCTCGATGGGGCAGGAGTCAAAGGGAACATTTTGCCATCCTCCTTTGAGTTGAGAAGTACGACCTTGAGATTAGTTATAACCCACACTTTAGGCTATCATCGGGGTGGGATGGCATTTCTGACGAGTCCACGGGGGTCGAGGCTATCTACCCCTCCGATACCAAGTCCTCCTCTATATTACCAATAACCAGAATATTTTCCTACAGTCGATAGCTGGACAGCTAACCCACAGCCATCCACCCACCCGAGTGGAGCAACCGCTGGGGTTCCTGAGGCGACTGCAGGCCACACAAAGAGTCAATATTGACCTACTCTAACGATACCGGTGATAGATTCACCACACCCGCGACCCCATTCATGTGTACATGTTGGCTTTGGCGCATGATCGTAAAGAGAGCACTGAGGAATGCGATCGTAAGAGTTACGTGCTCACGACGGTTCCTTGCGCGTGTATGCAGGCCATGTCCTATGAGGGTTACAGAAGTATGACACACACCGAATAACTGTGGACAAATGCTGCACCGAATCTTGAGCAGACGTTTGATATTTCCTTGGAAAGTATTTGGCTGTGTATCTAGACTGTGGTATACACATCAATTCCCCTAAGGAAAGCTGAGGGGTCCCATTACATCCTTCGTGGACGACAAGGAGATCCGACTTCAGGGATACAGTAGTAGTATCAGAACAAAAAAGCCTGCTGTAGCAGAAGTGGTCTAGTAAAACTATCCTCTTTTCAAGCACAAAGCCAACTCAGTCCAACATGGGGGTATAAAACGAAACGGAAAATACATGAGTGTTGACGCCCAATCCATGCCCCAATTTGCAAGATATCTTATCTCAGCTTCGCTGTTTTGGTCAAATACATATCGTTTGTACACATTGCTGCTGTCCACCACAAATGCAAGTAATGAATGACTGGAAATGGAAAAGGTTCGCCCGATATCATCTATTAAGAAAACCGTAAAGACGCCGCAGGAAAGTAGAACGCACCGTCTAGGGAACCAGCTGAGCACCGGTGCTACCATAACACCAAAATCCTAATAAAATTTACAAATGTCAGGGCTCATCACCACTACTGCTGCCGCTACTGAAATAGCTCTGGTCGATTTTCAAGATCCATTCGATCTTCTCGCGTTCACTCTTTGCAGCAAAGAGGTATGTGTTCTGTGGGGCGTAGATGGCAAAAACGTTCGGTCGGCGCAGAAGTAACGCGATCTGCGGCTGGTGATCAATGCGAGAATTGCGGAGGTTGATAGCGTTTAGCTCGTCGCCTTCTGGGACGGAGTATACATGTAAGTAGGGACGCCGAAGCTCAAAGTATCGTCGCACCCAGCGGGTGTTAGTCTCGTCTGGGGCGAGCAAGTACCCAGCTTTGAGTACGGAAGGACTGCATAGACTGTTAGTACGCGAGTATGTTTTAGAACGAGATTAGGTGACAACATACGTTTTTGGAACATGCTCGACCTCCGCCACCAATCTCGGGGGTTCCGTTTCGGCAGATTCCACTGATGTTGCTCCGTCTTGTGGGGGTTCCGTATTCTGTTTGACCAAGATAACTTCGCACGGATCCTTTTTTGATGCCCAAAGATCGAGAAACTTGTGTAGCATCTGTTCTTGCCGTCCGTCAGGCTGCGATCCTTCAGGAGTCGCCACGCCATTGGACCTCAGTGCTCTGGTACTCAGAACACCCCTGGCAGTCTCAATCTCGGCAACACGTCTTCTCCGCTTGCGGGCACCGATGAAGTCTCTTACGAGAGACACCCCCCTAGGCGCCCAGCCTGTCAGAAGTTCCTCGCCTTTCACGTAGTCGTACTGGGTATTCATTCGCCAGAGATCAACAGCTCTCTTGGCAGACATCGGCTTTATCACCAATGAGAATATGCCAACAGTGGAATGTACGACCCGCGTCGGATTCCATAGTTGCATGAGGCGTGATGGGTAACGAACGTACGTTCTAGGCTGAACCTGGGAGGCTAATGTGAGTGAAAAGACCATGGGCTCCGTTAGTCTCTCGGATGTCACATTCCACACGAGTGACATTTGGACTCGATACTTGTCCGCGGTGACCCGATCCAGCAGTAGTGAGCTGTGGAGACTTGAATCCCACTGGCCAATAACCACAACGTTACTAGTGCCGTCCGCATTTCTCTTGACGGTTGGTTGGGAAACGAGCTTGAGCGGAATATCAGGTGTGGGCGAAGTGAGATCCGGAATTTTACCAAAGGGATCCACCAACCGTACATGACCCACCCGTAAAGATGACACATCTTGCCATCGAAGGGTTTCGCCGGAACTGTGTTTGAGATTAATCAAAATCCGCCGCTGTAAGCCCTGATGGAGCTGGAAGGCACCGGGATCGAGATTGCTAGTCTGTACGACTTCAACAGGCAAATACTCCCCAGTCTCAGAGAGCTCGAGGATCTGCACTCGAGCGAAAACATCATGCTTTTCTTCTGTATAGAATTCCGTCTCCGCAATCCGGGCGCTTTTCTTTCTCTTTTGAGGAGTTGGCGCGGAGTCTCTCATATCGTCCCAACTAAGAAGTTTATCCAAATGCATCGGAGTGACTTTCGCAAAAATTGATATGCGCAAGCTGGACGTCCTCGGACTACCTTGAGGCAAGCTCATGCTGTGAACACTCTCAAATCGAACTGGTCCTTCGTCGAAATCGCTAATCATTTGGGTAGTAGTTGCGCCACCCTCCTCCGATATTCCTGGAATGAAAAGCTGCCCGTGAACTTGTGTACCCTCCCGTTCAGCAAAGCCCTGCATATTGTGCATAACTACGTTGAACTTGATTGTTGAAGATGGCGCTTGGGCTGACGACGGTTCAAGGGAAAGCCTGACAATTCCAATAACTCCAGATGTAAACGGGGAAATGACATCTAGAGTGAAGTCTTGCACCCTAGACTCAAAGACCGCTGTCAAAGGGATATCTGCGTCGCCAATTAGAGAATACTGAGGAAGGCAGGGCTCCGAGAATGGATTGCCAAGACGGAAGTGCTGCAGATACTCTGGACGGTCCATGTACTGATAGATCTGTCGCATGGACCTAACCCTCGCATGTAGCTTTTCCAAGGACCAGAGATGGACAACGCGGTTCTTGTAGTCGGTTACCCTAACGCCGATACATGGCTTCGGGGCAGTGTCAAGGGCCTCATCATCCTCGCCAGAGATCCCATTGAGTACCAGATCATATGATGACGCAAAAGTATGGCCTACATCGACGATAGTGAACTGGAAAACCACATTCTTATTCATCTCTTGGCTCATGACTTGTGCTTCCTTGAGAGTAGCTGCATTTTGTAAAATGGCTTCAGCCATCCGCACGTATTTCCGTTGCTTCCAGTGCTTGACCATGGTTTTAGCGACGGAGATCTCCTTTGCAGTGAGTTCCCTTAGCTTCTTAGGTGTGGGAGATATTTGTTCAATCTGCCTCTCGAATTCATGCTTCTGTTCCGCCAGTTGCCTTTGCATTTCTTCCTTCGCGGCCTTGAGGCTCTCCTCCATCCTTGCTTTCTCAGCTCGGATCTCCTCAATCTCCACATTGGCGATTTCGGCTGCCTTTAGCTTTTCCTGATACTCTTCCTTTTGCTTGTCCAGTTGACTTTGCATCTCCTCTCGGACAAGTCGAAGCCTATCATCTATTTCCCCAGCCTGTGGTGTTCCAGGCATTGTAATCGCGGTATCCAGAGAGAAATTGTCGATGGTCCCAGAGGACATGTATTTCTCCCGAATGGGATAGGAGGTGACTGATTCCATGTCATCATCCATGTCCAGCCTGCTCTCAGGTCTACCTTTTCGCACCGCTCGTGCCCGTTGTACATCATCAAAAAGGTTGTCCAACTCCTCGTCCGTAAGTGCAGAAATCTTTTGGTCGGGACCGAGTATGGCGTGTGCAGCCTCTCGTCTAGCAAACGCCCAGTCTGAATCCCGTCCAGTCCTCTGCAGCGGCATAGGTGATTCAGGTCTGCTTATTTCCCCACCAAAGTCTGACCCAGTCCGGCTAGCTGATCTTTCATGACCATTCGTATATCTTGGTGCCGGTGAACCAAGCTGACTTGACGTGACTGAATGTCTGAGTAAACTTTGCTCCGCTCGTTCCGCTCGCGCTTCCTGAGGATGATTGAAACGGAAGATATGAAAATCTCCAAGAATAATTCGGAAACCACTCCTCAATCGCTTAGGTTTATCAATTCGTAGACCGTTGACCATACAGCTTGCGCCCTCTTTTGGAACAATGGTTACAATACCATCCACGTTTTCGAAGCTACAGTGATCGTGCAGGATTTTTGTTCCATTTAGTCGGATTTCAGATGTCGTGGCTGTCTCGACGTTGCCGACGGTTGTGGTACCAGGTTTGAGGTTGTACACCAGGCATTCGGCTAATAGGGGGTCGTCACTCAGGTTGACCAAATGGGGCATTTTCTTCGGCGTATGCAGTCCAACGAAGCCCTTTTCGATACTGATACCAAGCTCTTCGAGTGCAGCTTCTCGCTCTTTGTGAATTTGTTCCGTCTTCTGCAGTTTCTCCTCCCATGTCTGGTTGAGATCCTTATACAATTTCTCCGACTGGTTCAGCTGCTCCGCGATTTCCGCTTTCGATACCCTTTTCACAGTCCCGTCGGGTGCTGTTATTGAGACGAATTGCTTCTCTAACGGCGTGTCCGGAGCATAGACTTCTTCTGATGACCCTGCGGCCATACTTCCGCCGCTAAGCTTTGCACGTAATTGCGCCAATTCCTCTTTCAGTTCGCGAATCATCCGGGCGTTGGGGTCTTCGTTGACAACAGCATGATTCTTAATCCGCTTGGCAGAATCGGCATATCGTAGAGTAGATAACGTCTCGTCAAAATTGATATCGGCTGGTGAAATAGCAGCTATCATGGCAGTCATGCTGTTACCACCCAGCGAATCCTTCAATAGCCAAGTCAAGACCGAATCTCGATATGGCACCATAGACGCGTTCTTCTTCTTTCCTTGAGATAGATCGGCCAATGCGGCAATGACACGTCCCAAGGTCGAAAGCGATCTGTTGATCTCAGCACCTTCCTTCAACCTGGCTCCAGTCGCTCCTGTTGATGTTGCTCGTTCCGATCCAGCCAAATCGACCAGACTGATCCTAGACACCTTTTCTGTATCCATGCCCGTCTCAACATCATGCCGCTTTTGGCTCAAGGTCAAGGTAAACACGGCGTGAGATCGACTCGACGTTTCATTCATATTCGTAGCCGCAACTGTACGAGCCTTGTTGCCCTCATCCATCAAATTCTCAATTTCCGGGAATGACCGTACCACCAGTTTTGCAAGATCTTCGACGTATGGCCCAGTAGACGGATGTTCTCGAACTTTGAGATTTCCCTTCGTCGAAGGATTCAGCAGATCGCGGACCCGCTCGTTGTAGATTTCCAGATAGGACACCTCCACTGTGCAGCTCAAATTCTTATCATTCTGGAGCTCTGCAATTCGTTTAAACATGTCCTGGCAAATCTTTGGTATAACTCCGGCTTCCTCTCCATATCCCATCATCGAATACGACTTTCCCGACCCAGTCTGTCCATAGGCGAAGATACAATTGTTATATCCCTGGAAAGCGTTGTCCAGCAGCGGCTTTCCCAGATCCGCAAATAGATGGTCCTGCCCAGCGTAATGCGGATCTGCACGGTTAAAACTCCAGTAGCTTTTGTCGAATGCAAACGTCTTAGTTCCTTCCCCCCCTTTCCCGCCTTTGCCGCCTCGTAGCCGTTCTTCAGCATCTGGTGGAGGTATAAGGATCGTTTGGGTGTCTTTCATTTGCACAACACATTTTGCGTTGCGGTCGAGCTCTAAATAGCAAATGACAGAACTTTAGCAATTGTCCGGAGACTAGAGCCAGCCTTGCGACAGGAGGGCATAACAGTGAAACTTACCTCGACCGTTGAACGGCCTCACTCTCACCACCACCTTAATATTTCCTCCTCCCCCGGGAGCCATGTTGGGCTCAGTCCCCCGTTATAGCAATACGTTCGTAAATTTCCAGCGTACTTCCAAACTTAGATCAACGCCCCTTGATGCTTTGAAGAGTAAACGTTGGGAATTTGAGTACGGAAAGTAGCTAAGTTTTGAGGGCCCCGCAACAGCATGCGGCCTGTAAAATCCCCAGATTGAGTGAATACACGCAAGGGCAGTCGTTGGGTATAATTTCAGCGCGTGGGGACGTTTCTCCGACGTTGTTGTTGGGTCGGTGATGAGACGCCGCAATTTCTGTGAAGTCGCGTTCAAGAAATTATTGCCGTGCCTGACTGGGGTCATCAACTTCAACCCATGCCGCTAAGCACGTGATTTCAGCCAAAACTGTTGATTTCTTGGCTGATAGTGCCTGTTGGCCCGCTTCCATCACCCTAAGGGATCCTAGCCCACCAGACTACGAAGCGGGATTACCAACATACAGGCTTAGTCGCGTTAACACGCAGATGTAAAGCAATGTCTACAGGAGCCTAGCACCCGCAGTTGCTCAATTGTACAGATCAGGATAGTAAACTCCTCAGGATGACATATTGGCACTTGAACGATGAGCCGCGGAGTCGCGTTTGCGTCATGAGTATCATATTTTGTTGCTACCATGGTGATACATATCCAGTCCGTGCGGTAATGCTCCTGTCTGTGTGTTTCCGTCGCAATGAGATGTAAAATCAGATGGACGAAAACAAATCGAATCTCAAATAGAGAACCACTTGCCGACTCCAACCACTCCCACAGCTCGACAGAACCAATTTGTCGGGCCGTAAAGAACGTTGCACTACACTCTGGGCCTCATTGTGGAACCCTCGGCGCTGCGAGCTTGAACACACAAACAATAATGAGATCCTACACGTACGCACGACAAGCCATTCGCCCCCTCGTCCTACCTCCCAACAAAGCCGCTAAGCAAGATCAGAAGGAAAGACGTGAAGTATCATAAAGACCGTTCATACCACTTTTGCCCCGGCGACGGGTTCCATCTAGTTTGGTGAAGGAAATCGTGAAGAGGAGATTTTGAAGTACGCGCCTGACCTAAAGGCTGAACGACATAAGAGAGTGGGTGCTACTAATTCGCAAAACACGCTCTTGTCTGAATCTGCCAACAGCTGCGCAACTTTTCCCAACAGGATCTCACGAGGTAAAAAGGGGACTGCAACGGTGACAGCGTACTGCACAGGACTCAAAAGGAGAGCAAACGATTGCGCGAAAGGCAGAGTAGAGAGTCGAGGACGCGAAACAAGGAGTGCACAAACAATGTTTCGATCGACAAGTCTGGCTCCTTACTTTTCCTGCGTTCGCTATAATGACGCTAGGAATCAATGAGAGAAGAGAAGAGGACAAAGAGATTCATAAGGCTGGCGAATGGCATTATTCCCGTGCGGGAACTATTAACTCCTCTTCCAGTAAACCAATCTTATCCGATCAACAAAAGTAACAATTTGCGGAAAAAAACCTTTCGCTTGCTCATAACGCTTTCGTATCATCGTAAAAAAGTAAGAACGAACAAAAGAACGGTGGCTGCGAAACTGCATGAGTGTTTTGGCTGACGATCGTGCGTCGAAAGGACGGCAGATGTGTCTAACCGCCGATTGAAAATGATTCATCTAACCATCGTCATCTTCGTCTTCCAGTTCTTCACTCTCATCTGCACTAGAACTCCGTCGCGGCTGTGTTCCACTAACACCCAAAGGGTTACCAGTAACCTTTGACCTTTTGACGGGAGTCGCTGTACCGGTAGCCATAGCGCCAGCTTTCCGTTTGTTTGATCCACCAGCAGAGCCTGTTGAATTCTGAATAGCGTTGTTTTTTGCTGGCGTCTGTGAATTCGCGTTCTCTTTGTTTCCTGAGTGGTCGCCACCTTCAGCATTCTTAGCCCGCTCCATCTCTGCTACTTCATCGGCAGTCAGGAACCGCCCGCCTGGACCTCTCGGTCGCCTCATTGCATGGTTGTGTCTAGATTCGTGAAGATAAGGCTTCCGCCCTTTTGAAGTAAGGCGTAGAGCTTCCTCAAGTCTTTGACGAGCTACTCTCCGCTTCAGAATCCGATGAAACTGCTTTGCGTTTACATAGAGAGGCGATTCTTCTGCACCGCCAGCAACTATTTCCGGCGATTGCTGATGCTGTTGAACAGGGGCCTGCTGCGTCGGCGGCATTTGCGGCGGAACAGATGCCCGAGTGGGACCTCCAGCGTGATTCATGACAGGCTGTGAATTTTGCAGACCAGGACTACTTATCTGTTGGCTCATCCTGCGGGCACCCGACATTTGTTGCTGCGTCGGCACTTGCGAGGGAAGCGTCTGTTGGCCTACCATTTGACCAGCCACCTGTTGCGGAGAACGTTGCCCTCTTTCCTGTTTGATGCCCTTCGCGGGAGACGGTCTACCGTCCTGCCCTAGGGTTGCCGCTAGGTTGCTTTCGCCAGGGAGAGGATAGTATCCTTGACCGGACGCTGCCGCTGTCGCCGCCATGGCAGCCGCATGTGCAGGAGAGACTCCATACTGCGGATGCATGCCCTGCGGGCCCACGCCGTATGTTGGTGGATAGGGAATCTGCTGATGTAGTTGATGGTTGGCTTGACTTTGTGCCGCCGCTTGTTGCTGGAGGGAATGACTCTGAGATGGTAATATCGGTGAGGCCTGGGTGTGAGCAGCATGCTGTTGGTGGAGTTGAGCCTGTGCGGTCTGCGGTGATGTGATAGACGCGCCTCCCGGGCCAGAGTTTTGTGATGATGTCGCGTAACCACCCTGTAGATGAGGAGGATGTTGCACGTGCTGAGCAGCTTGCGTGTGGAACTGCTGTGCGTACTCCATGATGAGTGGATGACTTCGGGTTGACGAGCAAGTCAAGTTTTAGGAGTTTGGCCTTCGTCAGAGGCCTGATATGGCTTGAGAGAGGCGGAGCAGTAGAGACACAGGCTGAACCCTGATATCGCTCACTGCTGCCTGCCTCTAGCCTTAAGAGCGTGCCGGCAAATGGATTTCCGGGCGACCTCAACGAACAACACGGAACTGAAGTCGTATTCCGTCCAAAGCCCTTTTCGAGGCGAAGGGTCAAGCAGGAATTCGAAAATGCCAGACGCGTCTACACTGACGCTGGGCCGTTAGGATACGAGCGGGTGGCAGAAATACAAGAGCGGAGTACTTTGCTACTTGTATTGGTAAATCAACAGGTACCTGGCCGCTTATCGGACGAGAAGCTCCAACCGTTAGATCTGCGGTCCAGCAATAAGCTGAGAGGAGTTCCGGGCCCAGCTCTTGTATGTTCCTGATCCTATTTGTGTTGATAGTCGGAGGGCGAAGCTTACGGCAAGCCAGCGAATGGAACTTGGGACGCTTAAACGCGGGCAGCTGCAGCCTTATTACTCAGTTAGCCGGTGTACTATCCAGTCCACAAAACTTTCTGAGCGCGATGGGCCTGAATATGCTTACAGGCACGGAAGCCCAAGTGTGTACTTACGTTGTATAGCCTCGAATTCCTCCAGGAACTTTCGCTTCTTTGCGGAATCGATTTCAACAGCCTACGTAGAGGCTCTGCACGTGTATTCCTTCCCTTCCTTCCTGAGTGGTGGCTTAGTCGACTGCAGACTGGCGTCACCTCAAGGTGGTGTTGATGAGTTGTCAGTCGCCAACGAGGCGAGCTTTGCGCAGAAAACGCACGGATTATGCAGGTAGATGACGGTGGATAAGAGCGCCCTGCGCAAACGGTTTCGGAGTTGCCAGGCTGGTTGCCCTCGTGAGCTGGCTTCGTGAGGCGGTGTCGCGCTTGTTTTCGTTCGAAGCTCAATGGTCTTGAATATCGACAATTTGATGTTAGAAAGTACAAAGGAACCCGGGGTCTTCAAGGCACCGATTGCTCGAAGCTATTCAGAGGTCTTGATTCGACGAGAGTGATCTGCTGCGATATGACTTGTCAGTATGTCTTGCCACTTTCACCGTCGATAACAATTGGAAGGCTTCATGAAATGTGGGCTTGTCAAGGTTTGGCGACGATTGGAGTTGGTTGATGCGTTGGCAACGCGGTTGTTCATGCACGCACAGCCAGACATACCTTGTCGATCAGCTCACCTCACCGCCGCAATAATAGCACCTATTCTTGTCTAGCCCTGCGGTGACGTCCGTCCTGATCTGTCCTCGGGGCGGCCGCGCCTTTATGCGTTCCGTCGCGACTTTTGTTTAGAGATATGGCCAAGCTCCGAAAATGGATGGGGTCGAAAGAGAAAATTCTCTCTTCTTCTTGCTCTAGACTTTAATCTATCCTGTCGGCGCATAAACTCGCACACACTCGCTGCAAATGCGTACGTTCTCAGCGGCAATGCGTTTGCAGGTCAGGCACCGGCGCGTCCCAAATTATCGCTTTGCGATGGGGATATCTTCGCAATGATGTTGTGGCCTCGAACGAAGACCGCGCGATCCCAAGTCGTCTAATGTTAACTGTAGCGATGGACTCTGAGTGGTTGACCGAAGATTGGCAGCCCTATGGCTTGCAGACGCTTTCAGTCACGAGTTGTGTTGGTGGGTGAGTTGAATCGAATGATTCGAAGAAATTGAAGACCCGAATTCTTCGCGATACGTGCAAAATGCGCGAAGCGAGAGGCCTGGCTGCAGAATCTCGTCTGTCCTGATACGGTATGTTCTTTCTTTGGACTGAGAGGCTCAAGGCTATCCGGTTGCAGGAGCCGATGATGATTGGCCGATTGGACGATGGATGGGGGGTTGGATGGAGGAGATAAACTTAGGATTGGTTGTTGAGGGCGAAGCAGAAGCGGGTGGGGACCAAGACTGGACGAGGGTTTTGGTTCGCAAAGCGATTGGCGTGCGGAGAAAATCAGTTGTGTAGAGCCGACACAAACCCGGCTGAAGAAGCCGACCAGAATTTCGAAATTTCTTCGACGGCGTGCGCGATGATTTGACCTGGAATAAAAGAATAAGAATTCAGCCTGATAGGAGAAGAGGGAAATCAACAGAGCGAGGACTTGGGCGCCTGTGGAAAATTCTCTTGCTGGCGGTGAGACGGGGCGCGGCATATGACCGGGGGCTTGGACGAGTTTACAATTGCGAAAAAACCTGGTAAAAATGAGAGGCTGGTGGTTTTATGATTGGCCTCTCGCTAATTCTTTCAATTTTCAAAATACAGGCCAGGGACTTAATTAAGAGGCAGGGCAGCACGTGCGGAGTTTCCGGAGTCGCCTCTGATGCGCAATTGGTTTTGCTCCGGCCCATCCGTCCAAGCGTGACTCTATCATATCTTGTAAAAGTTACTTGGCTACCTGGACTTCGAGCGTCCTCGAGTACCCCCCCGCAATGGTACTTCACTGGTACCTACTAGTAGAGTACTTTAAGCGCCTAGACTATTTGGTTTCAAGGACGGTCGGCCTTGCTCCCGTCTCATCATCCTTCTCGTGCTGCTCATGCTCGTGATAGCGGAGATTACAAGGTCGGGGTCCTCCGACTGACTCGCATCCGTCCAATGTCAGGGAGTACGAAATAGAACTGCGGCTGTGGAATGATAGAAGTCCACAAATTCTCGTATGACATTGTCCCAAGCGGATCTGGCGTTGAAACCAATCCATCCTGTTGATGCGACAAAGTTTCGGCGAATTGCAATGCTTAAAGTGACATACACACTGTGATTCGGCGGCTAGCAGCCAGTGATGTACCTGGCTTGCGCACCCTCACCATGTAGGTACAGGCTTTGTAGGGGCTTACGCGCCCAATTCTCCTCCCCATCTCCGCAACCTCTCCACGATGACGACGGGGGACGAGCGTATGACCGTCTCGAGGTAACGACGGCATGGCATCCAAATTGCACCGTGCTCCTTTGGATGGAATCCCCTTGAGGGTTCCAGCCCGAGACTGAAACGCTCTCTGTCGACGGCTTGACGGGACTTGCTGCTGCCGTGATGACAATCCTAGCGGAGTGGCCGGACGCGTTGCAAATCTTCCATTGATCTTCACCCGTCACAATTCCTTATTTCGTCTTAGAACCGCAAATGGCGTAAAGTGAGCCAAGTTATCAATCACTGACATATCCGCACCGTGCAGGACGCCTTCTTCGCATCACCTCACATCAAGCCGTGCGCTCTCCTTTGTTCCCACATCGCAATACCCCCATGCAACACAGAGAGCGGCAGCAGGCAGGGGAGCGTCACGAACACCCTTGACATGCAGAGGGAATGTTCTGCAGAAATCGTTTTAGCCTTCCTTCCTTTCGTCTCCCCGCCTCGCCGCCGTGTGGATCTCGCGCATGCACGATATCTAGATTTGACCTCTTTGCCGATCACCCAGGCAGGCAGGCCTTTCTCTTTCTTTTTCCTGTCATCCCCAATCTCGGTTCGCTTTGCCCAATCCATCCGAAAACACTCACCCCTTTTTTTGACAATCTTTTTCAGCACTCTTCTGCAGTCACTTGTCCGCGCATGTTCAGTGCGAACATGTCCCTTACAGTAATATTTGTTTTTCTTGTGGGATCCACCCTAGCTTGCAGTAAGCTTTCGTTTGGGTGCCTAATGAACCCTCTACCGAGCGGCACCCAACGCTGTTATGAATTCTGACATCACTTCTACGGTCTGTACTGCGTAGAACAGCCATCGGCCCGGTCCTCCATCCGTGTATGCTTCGTATGTCTCGTATGTCGCACTATAGTGCAAATTGTACTGCCTATGAGGACTCTAACCAAGACACTAAGGCTGATAGAACTCAAAATCGAATCAAATGACCGCCACCACCCGAGGCTGCTTTGGGGGGCTGCGACAGGATACTTCGCTTGTTCCGTTCTAGAACCAACAGTCAGCCAATACTTCGTATATCAGATGAATTGGAAAGAGCCTTGACTAATCGCTACCCAACCGTAGGACAAGGCCAACCCAAGAATGATTCATTTCATGTTAGACGTACTACCGAAGATTCGTCTTAGACATACACCATATGAAAGGACCTTCCTTGATCATTTGTGCTATCACCTTGTGCTGCCACTAAGAAGTCTCTCATCTCTTGAACGTCTCATACCTTGTTTTGCTCCGTTGACGATCATTGCTTGTTCGTCTCCATCTCGGACCTCTCACCCGATCGAGATCACTTTCGATGCACAGCTTTGGATTGGCTTACACAAGATATGCCGCCTGTCTGTTTCTGGATGAGCTCTCGGCCAAGATATCAAGACTGCGTGCGAAGACATGAAATGCCACAGCAGAAGCCTCTGTGGGCAGACTGACGGATCTTCTGCCGCGTGCCCACGTGCTCGTGTGACAGCGATATTCTAATTGCATTTCAACAGACTCCTCGGTCTATTTGTGCCGTGTTCTCTTACTCTATGCTGCCACTCATGAGTCTCATTTCACGGACACCTAGCGTCTTTCATGCGCTGCAGCCGATCGTAGCCCTCATCTCCACCGCGGATTATCTTTAGATCCAATGTCACATCTGATGTTTCCCTCCACAGCACAACCTTGAGCGTCTGACAGCTGATATCGTGACCGCCCCTCCTCGAGCTCACGGTGGGGGCCATGAAGACAGCGAATGGTACAATTGGAGGAATGACAGACAGTGGCTTCGAATCATACCGTCCATGAGCGTGGATTAGCTAACCGTCCGCATCATGTACGACAGCAAGACTCTTCTTAAAACTTCCATCGGCGTACTTGGCCTATTTGTCTCTCGTATAATGACTCTCTACTGCCGGTATTGAATCACTTCGTGATATTCTCCTGCCTTGCTGTGCTCCGCAAACGACAACGTACCTCTCCGCCGCAGACTCTTCTCCGCCTCTGATATCACATTTTTGGGTCGGTCTTCGTGCAACATTGAGTACGTGTGACAAGACAACCGTATATCATGGTGAAGACATTAGAATATTGGGAGGAAGACTGGATGTCAGAACACAAGTTCGCCATGAGGATAGCTCGGAGGATCGCGTAGTCTATGTAATACTACCACAAGATTCTTCTTGGCAATCCTGTGGGCCTACTCGGTCTACCTGTGTTTCATCTTATGGCCCTCTACTACCATTTCGTCGTTGTATCTTACTTTGCTTCATTCTACGAAGGACTGTAAGCCACTCATTGTTGGTCTCTTCACACGTAGATTGGAGGTCATTCCCATACACAGGTCACTCACGAGATCCTTGATGGGTTCCAATAGTGGCATTATACTGCATCGCTACTTCGTTGCTCTGCTACATAACAGAGCTCCGTTACTACGTCTATATTTCACCAAGTTAAAGACGAGCAAATGTATCACAATACCAAAGGACTGCAAGTCAAGATACTCTAGGTAAGAAACTTCACTGTACTGATAACTATCCATTGCAACTAATTTCTTCTCGTATAGGTAGACTGAACCTGACCGGGTATGTAATCAGGCCCATCAGCAAGAGTCAAAACTCTTCTAAACCACAGCTAGAGCCCGAAGGCCCGTCCCTGCTCCAATCTCAATCTCTCGCTACCGTGTTCAAAGTAATTGACATGGCTTACTCTTAAACCCCCAACAGGAAAGAGAGTGAAGCCAATGCTGAGAACATATGGCAGCAAGAGAATCGTTCGCGTCTAGAACCAAAGCTCTAGAACACAAGTAAGCCCTCAGGTGGAACAGAAGGTACGTACCTGAAAAAGCCCCCAGAAACTATCTACGCTATCTACCGGTGAACATTCGACTCGGATGTGGGCTGCCGAAGAGGTGAGGAAAGAAGGAGAGGCAGACAGTTGGAGGACTAGGTTTATAAAGACAGACCAGATGGCCCAAGCGCCTCCAAAAAGCTGCCAAGGAACAGTCCAGTTCACGATTTTGCAGCTTTTCTGATAGCTCGCTTGTCACTCCAGATTGGAGGTGGTGTTGTTCTCCTCGATTAGTAGGAGCTAGCATGGTATCACAGGACCTGAGCTCGAGGAGGAGAGATGGCTTTGAGGCTCACCGAGACAGTCTGGTAGGGAGGTGAGGGGGACAGGAGCCTGCTTGAGTTCTACGAGATGGATCGTGGCCCTCAGTCTCCTTTTGCTTCACTCAGAAGAGCTATCTGTCTATAGATGCTCGTCTCATAAAGCTCTCTACCACAAGGGCATATCAATCTCGAAGTTTGATGAATACGGAAAGAATGCTACAACTTAATTTTATAGACCCACTGTTCTACACAATTTGAGTGAGTTCAGAACAGAACATGATGCAGAAACCCCCAAAAAGACTCCTGAGCCCAGAAAATCCAGAAACCCACGAACACCTTTTGTACCGTGACAAAGACACAGAAACGAGAAGAGCACAAGAAACAGAGAACAAGCACGCAGAGATGCAACAGCAAAAGCATTTCGAACAGACAGCCCAGAAACACAATCACAACCTAATTTGGATATTCAGCTCTATCTGTTGACTCACTTCCTCTTCCGCAAAACCCTCCTACCATCAGCTGAAACCTGTGCCGCCACCGTACCCACCGAAGCCGCGGCCTTACCCGCAGCAACTTTCTTCACTGCTGTCGTAGCTGCTGCAGTCCTTCCAACGGGGGCCGCCTTGGCTTTAACTTCTCTCTCTACCTTCTGCACAGCAGCCGACACCTTGCCCTTAGGCTTAATCTTCATAACCACCGTCCCAGTCGTCGATTCAGAGGAACGACTGCCATTGCTTTCTGCACGCGTTCGTCCAACTGCCTTTGCTGGAGCAGGTGCTGTAGGCTGAGCAAGTGCACGTTTACCCCTCGTCGCAGCTGCGGGAGGTACCGCAGGAGCGCGAGTCGGTGAGATCTTACGTGCTGCTGCGGAGCGAGTGGACTTTAGCTTCTCGACTATTCCGGCAAGAACACCCGTTGCAGCTATTGTTGGGGCGGCAGCAGCAGAAGAGTTAGAAGGAACTGTCGGTTTGAGAGGAGATGCCGCGACGGGGCGAGCGAGGAGCGATTTCCCTGGAGTAGTTTGGGTGCGGGGCGCAGGA
This sequence comes from Nothomitra cinnamomea, assembly GCA_022345685.2. Classification (NCBI taxonomy): domain Eukaryota; kingdom Fungi; phylum Ascomycota; class Geoglossomycetes; genus Nothomitra; species Nothomitra cinnamomea. Next base: position 208,023 of record JAJDMX020000010.1, on the reverse strand, counting down.
CGCTGCATGTTCTTCGCCATGGCGTTTGAGGATTTCGGAGAAAGGACTTGGGATACAGTGGTTGGTTTGGCTCGTGATGTGGTTCGTGCAGGAACGCCTGCAGCGGGGGCCGCTGCCTTGGTTCGTTTTTTAGGAAGAGCAAGATCTGGGTGGGATTCGTTCTCTTTATCGACATCGCAAGAGATCTCGTCACTAGCCAGGGCGTGAGCATTGATGTACATTGACGTACGAAAAACAAAGTGAGCGTACCTAAGCCTCTTCTTGCCTCGTGCTGGGCTGTAGTTCTCGTGAGAATCAATATCCTTGCCAACGCCTTTTGGTGCATGCAAATGTGCAGCTATCTCATCAGCTGCCTTTTGTCCTTTCTTATTCGCTTCTGCTTCTGATAGAGCTACTGTTGCTGCTTCTTCTGCGGCGTACTTTGCCAGCAGATCTCCGATATTAGCTTTCCTTAATGCCATCGGAATCCGATTGACGCGAATCTCAAGACGTGTCCTCAGTCCGTGGACTTGTAGAGAGTATTGTGCACGCAGCTTTCTGGCGCGTTCAGTAACTATTCACCAGAGGTATGTTAGCTATTGCTTCTTCTCCCCTTCTGACTGTCATCGCGACATGTGAAAGCCTGTAAGACGCGTGAACATACCTTCGAGTTGCAAATTGTCAATCAATGCCTGCTTCTGCCCCGCTGTAAGCGCAGCCTTTCTCCTAACCGGCGATCGCTTAGGCGTTCGGGCAACAGGACTTCCAGCTTTAGTCATAACGATTCGTGTCGATGGGGAAGGTTTTCGAGTGCCGGCGTATGAAGTAGTAGTAGAAGTAGAGTCTGTAGACTTGCGCGCCTTGGAGCGGAGGGGAGCCATTGCTAAAGTCTTCAGCTATCTACGAAGTTCTTGAATTGTTAAGTAGTGTTACCACTAAGAATTCCTCTGTGGGGTCGGTATGTTGTTATCGATGAGTTGATGTTCGTTGATCGTTACCGACCTTCAACGGCAAGAGCACATGTAAACAAACGGTTAGTCAGCGCAGAGCCGCAAAAGCTTGGCTCAGGTACAGCCAACCATTCGCCTCATAATCGAAGAGCTTCAGTGATCTTTATCAGCTTCAACACGGTTTATCCGTCCCGGTGCCCACAAAAATCTCTATCTTCTCGAACTTCCAAACTACGCTTCCTGATAGGTGCATCCGGATACAAAAATACCGCCAAGATGGTTTTAGAGGCAACTATGATAGTGTTCGTCCACATCAACCCCAGAGCTCTGCCGCCGGATCTATAATACTAACGCTTGCCTTCCTCAGAGTCGATAATAGCGAGAGTAGCAGAAATGGCGACTATCCGTAAGTTCCATTTTAAGCCCAGGTTTTCCAGAGCCTCTTCACTAACTCATCCAAACAGTCCCTCGAGATTCGAAGCGCAATCCGACGCCGTCTCCCTCATCTTCTCTGCCAAAACACAAGCGAACCCTGAATCCTCTGTCGGTTTAATGAGCATGGGAGGCAAGGGCCCCGAGGTACTGGTGACTTTGACAACGGACTTTGGCAAAATATTGGATGGGCTACACAGAACGAAGATACGAGGCAGCACACATTTAGCTACGGGCATACAGGTGGCAGGGGTAAGTTTACCCTCCCCTCCAGGTTATTGCGGCTCTTTAAATATCCCTGGATTGCCCCCATGAAATAGAAGCTGACATCTCTCTCCTTCAAAAAGCTAGCGCTCAAACACCGCCAAAATAAGTCCCAACGCCAACGTATCATTGTGTTCACCTGCTCTCCCATCCTGGAAGACGAGAAAACCCTCGTCAAGCTCGCCAAAAAGATGAAGAAAAACAACATTTCCATCGACTTCATAGCCTTCGGCGACATCGAAGACGAGAATACGAAGAAACTCGTCGCCTTCAATGAGAACGTCAAAAGCGGAGATGGGTCCCACCTCGCTATCATCCCACCAGGCCCGAATTTGCTCAGTGACTCCCTCATCACGACACCCATCCTCAGCGGTGAGGGTCTTGCTGGTGTAGGGCGTACAGGTGGCGATGGTGACGGCGAGGGGGGTGCGGAGGGCTTCGAGTTCGGTGTGGATCCGAGTATGGACCCTGAATTGGCACTTGCGCTCCGGATGAGTTTCGAGGAAGAGAAGGCACGTGTCGAGAAGGAGAAGCGAGAACGTGAGGAGCAAGAAGCACGCGCCAAACTTGAAGGAATAAAAGAGGAAGACGAGACCTCACCGCTACTGCACAACGACGACAAGGATGGCGGCGCGGGTGCAAGTGGAAGTGGTGGGGAGAGCAAGAAGGAAGATCCGGATCGGATGGATACGGCGTAGAATGATCTTGTTGCCAAACGAAACCGGGTTTCCCCCCGCACTCCATGGTGTTTTTCTAGAGTGTTGTAAAATATAATGGATGATCAATAAAACTATCTATATGTATCCAAAACATGAGCACATCAAACTGTATTCCCCGAATTAAAAGTAATAATGGTCGCCAGCAAACCCAGGCCGTGACCGTCGTACACTTGTAGACACAGTGTAAACGGAGATTCGCATTTCCTCTTGATTTTTAATTTTTGTGTTCGGGAATATAAGTGAAATTCCACATTTTTTCTAGCCAGTGAAAAATTGGAAACGTCGAAAATAACCCTTGGACCCTTGGGCCCCAGCGCAGTATTCCATTGTTTTAACAATGCAACCGAAGACCGCGGAATGGCCTCGTTATATTAAGATTCAGCGGATATGTCCCACGTGGTTTTGATGCTTCTGGCGTAATTACTCTTTAGAACATAGATGGCACATTATAGGGGTTGATCCATCGTATTTTGCGTCGCCGTGCACTGCAATGTAGAGGAAGGTTTTGACATAAGGTGTTTGTAATTGCTCTTAGTTACAGTCATTGCCAGACCTCCGCTCCCGCAGCAGCTTCCCCCCTCTTTTCGACTATCAGCACATGTCAAGGAATACAACAGAAAACGCAAGAAAGTGATGTGGCAGTGGGATCTCGAATGGTTGTGTACTTTTAAGGTTTTTGTCACAGGTTACACAGGAGGGAAGTGAAGAAGACTACATTCAGGACGCGGAGATTGATTGGAATATTCTACAACTGCTTTGAGGGGAACGTTAGTTTCAGGGCATACGAGTAATGTGAGACACCAGGGCACCCACGTTAGTCCACCCTCTATACGAAGCTCTTTGTAAACGCTGTGACAACATCCTTCAATTTAGCCTCCAGCTCTTTGCTCAAAGCACCTTCTCTGTCGATTTGAGCGAGAAGATCGGACTCATTGGACTTTAGATGAGCCAAGAAATCCGCCTCCCATTGCTGAACGCGGGCGACAGGGACGCTATCTAGGATACCGTTGACACCTGCATAGATAAGTGGGACCATCTCATTGACAGCCATGGGCTGATATTGCTTTTGCTTGAGCAGCTCGGTCAACTAGAAAGCACGTTAGATTCCGGCGATAATATCCGAACACATGATAGAAGTGGTCCACTTACGCGTTCGCCCCGAGACAAGGTCTGCTTAGTAGCAGCGTCCAAGTCAGAACCAAATTGGGCGAAAGCAGCTACTTCACGGTATTGAGCCAAGAAAAGCTTCAAGCTGCCGGCAACTTGCTTCATGGCCTTAAGCTGGGCAGCAGATCCGACACGGGACACAGAAAGACCGACGTTAATAGCGGGACGGACACCCTTGTAAAACAACTCAGACTCTAAGAAGATCTGTCCGTCGGTAATGGAGATGACATTAGTAGGAATATAAGCGGAGACATCGCCACCCTGGGTTTCAATGATGGGAAGAGCAGTGAGAGAACCACCACCGTGCTTGTCGCTCATCTTGGCAGCACGTTCAAGGAGACGGGAATGGAGATAGAAGACACTAAAGACAACGTAGTTAGCGGGTGTTTCCAGAATACAGATGTGCTACGCTCACTCTCCAGGATACGCCTCACGACCCGGAGGACGACGGAGCAAAAGAGACATTTGCCGGTAAGCGACGGCTTGTTTCGAAAGATCGTCGTAGATGATCACGGCATGCTTCCCATTGTCTCTAAACCACTCGCCCATAGCACATCCGGTGAAAGGCGCAATGTATTGTAGAGGAGCGGCCTCAGAAGCGGTAGCAGCGACAATAATGGAGTACTTCATGGCATCATTCTCCTCGAGGGTCTTGACCAATTGAGCAACAGTTGAACGCTTCTGCCCAACAGCAACGTAAACGCAGTAGAGCTTCTTTGTCTCATCCGTTCCGTTGTTCCAGCGTTTTTGATTGAGAATAGCATCCAGAGCCACAGCAGTCTTTCCGGTTTGGCGATCTCCAATGATCAACTCACGCTGGCCACGACCAATGGGCACCATGGCATCGACGGACTTAAGACCAGTCTGCACGGGCTGATTGACAGACCGCCGAGGCAAGATTCCAGGCGCCTTGAGCTGAGCACGTCTCTTTTCAGTAGTCTTGATGGGACCCTTCCCGTCAATTGGGTTCCCTAGTGCATCCACAACACGGCCAAGCATTTCCGGGCCAACAGGCACATCCACCTGTCACAAAGTCAATCATCTTTCTCGGAAGTCCCTGCAAGGCATTGCACGTACGATCTCGCCAGTTCGCTTGACAGTTTCTCCTTCCTTCACGAGACGATCTGAACCGAACAGCACCACACCGACTTGGCCGGCTTCGAGATTCATGCACATTCCCTTTACACCGGACGCAAATCTGCACTGGTTGTAAGCATCGACTGCCCAAGGCAGAATATAATCAGGATATATCTTACTCGACAAGCTCTTCAGCCTGGACATTGTTCATGCCATGAACACGGGCAATACCGTCACTGTAGGCACCCCGCCCTAATTAGCAATCCAGAACCAAGCAGTCCCCAAGATTTACAGTTCATTTTGTGAGATAAGAGATCCTAGAAGAGCATAGATTGATATGTAGGTATTGCATACCCAACAGAAAGAACGCGGCCAGTTTCTGCAAGACCAGCTTCCTCCTGGACACCTCTAATTCTCTGCTCAAGGATAGACGACACTTCGATGGGAGATGCCTTCGCATCGACGGCATAGCTTCGGGCTTGTCTTGACGAAGCGTTGAGTGCTGCGGGAGCGATGGTTTTTGAGGTCTAAAATACGAGCGAGAAAAATCGTCAGCGTTCGGCTAGTCATCAGAAAGCCATCACAAGTGAAGCTTTCAGCAACATGAACACACAGATCAAAAGCTAAGACGTTGTCTAGCAATTGCAATTGATTGGATCTAAGCTGGGTATGCTCCTTTAGAGCCAATCGAAGGATTGTCGAGCTGGGAAGAGAAAATTTGGCATACCGCTGCGACTCTGCTAGTAGCAGAAATAGCACCGACCGTACGGCCGGACTGTCGTAGAGCGTTCCTGAACATGATTTTGATGGCTCTGAGCGCAAAGGAAGGGAATTAGATAGGTTACCAGTGCAATTGAGGCGGAAAGGAGAGGAGATCGAGATGATAATGGATGAGGGAGGCCTGGCTCTCTGCGATGATGGAGTTAGGAGGAGGTGGAAGGAAGGGACTTGGAAGGTGCGGGATTGGTAGGAGCAACGGAAGCGTGTGATTGGTGGCTCGGCTACACGTCAAAAAGCCTCAAGAGCCTGAACGACAACAAACATTTCCATTGCGAGCTATCTATTCACTCCTTAGCTCAATTATACCAAAAAAAAAAGGGCGAAGCTATACGGTAGATCTTCCAAGAGGGGAAAGCCCCATCTTCTGCCTTAGAATAGCCGAATAATAAGGCAAACTATCTTTTTACAGCATTACGCTACTTAAATCAAATCAGGCATCGCTCACTGCAGCATCGCGCTCATTAACACAACTTTCACTCAACAGCCTCTCATCCTTTCATCCACCCCGTTTCTCGCAAAACCCAGACTCGTTTGCGCTACTCTGCTGTCTACAACTATTTCGCCGTCTTTGCTTTGCCATTTATCGCTTTGCCTTCCCTCTCTTTCTTGAACTTCTCAAGCTCCTGCTCAATGGCCTTGTTAAGGCGCCCCCTCAGCTCCGGTCTATAGCCAAAGCAGAACAAAGTCTAAGAGCACACAAAAATCAATACTAAATCTCAGTAGCCCTACAGGGGGCGAGTGCTCCTCACCTCCAGCCATACGAAGAACGGCGCCAGGAAAATAGCCTGGATGAGGTTATCGAGAAGAGCAGGTGCCCTCCCCTCATAGACACCATGACCAACAAACTGTAAAAGCCAGCAAGCTATGTGGACACCAATCGCCCAGTAGTTCGCGAACATGCCGTATGTTGATGTCAAATGGTTAGCAAAGGCCGTACCAGCGAGTAGTAGTGGAGCGAGAAGGGATCCGGCGACGGGCTCCATCAAGATGTACAGAACCGAGTACAGAAGACATGCTAGAGTACCCAGGTTTGGCGGGAGATTCTTTACGGTGAGTGATTCTGGGAGCGGAATGAGGCTGGGTGTGTTAGTGCCCTATGGATGTATTAGATCCTTAGACCAACACGTTAAAAAGGGGACATCTTCTCACAAAAAGGAAAGCTGTCATAAGAATCAACGGTACACATATCATGTGTATGGCAATATTGACCTACAACAAGCAATCAATCTTGGAGAATTCTTAAGGCGAGACTCCTTTACCACTCACGGGGTTATGGTGGTATGACCCGTACTACACATCACTCCAGTCAGAATCGATACCTAGTATATTACAACATAAATTATCTGGTTATGCTTACGAATAAAAGTTGCTTTTCTAGATTCAGCGCCATTTTGCTAGTTCGTCAGGGCAAGTTGACACTGCAATGTAAGAGGCTTAGTTAAAGTACCGAAGATACCGACGTGGGCTGCTGTTGTGCTTTTAATATCTCCATTTGTCGGAGTGTCACATGCGGCTAGGAGACATCCGAGAGATCGAAGCGAATGTGGTAGTTCGTCCGTGCCGACGATTTGCCACGTTGGGCGTATACAGGAGCACCGCGCCAGAAAAAGAACTAGCCGACCGCGTGAGGCTCTTTGTCGACAACCACACCAGCTTCGCATTTTCCTCGAAAGAGCAGAGATCGGAACCCCTGCGGAGTAGGCTCAGGTCAACTCGCGAGAGAGTAACGGCTCCCTTCCATACATTCTACTGTCATTCCCTTGTGGACTCTGTACGTACGTTACTGTCCAACGCTTTACTGCGTTTGGACATCCACTGATGAGTTAGACCTTCATTCAGCGCGGAGTTTCTCTCTTCTTCACTACAGAACAAAGAATATTTGCGTATTGTGTGACCTTTTACAGGGGGGCTGCATTGGGTATCGCCAAAGAATTGAAGCGCAGGTACCTTCATGGTGGATTTTGCGGCATATCTATTATTCTAGCGCAAACCAAGGCGCGAGCACGTTGTATATTGCTGTGGGCTACGCGCATTGCCCACGCTGACTGAATCAGTGGAGCCGTTACCCTCTACATCTCCATCTACGTCTACCTCCACCTCTATCATTCTATCGACTACCGGTTCTTCTTCCCTTGAAGAGTCAAGAAAAAGCAAAGCAAATAAAATCGTCGCAAAGCTACCCCGTGAAATTTCTCCTGGCTGTCCACTATGTTCTTTCTGCACGAGCTCGAGCGTGTGATCACCCTCCATCCGTCGTATTTCGGACCAGGCATGACCACCCAGCTCACTAAGAAGCTTCTTGCCGACGTCGAAGGAACATGCACTGGGGAATTCTACATTATCTGCGTAATGGATGCGTTTGACATATCGGCTGGTCGTCTCGTCCCTGGAACTGGTTTTGCGGAGTTCACGATCAATTATCGGGCTGTTGTTTGGAGACCTTTCAAGGGCGAGACGGTAAGAGACGGTCGTAAAGGTTTGGAAAGCTATAAGGACGTTGGACTCACTGCTTTCACGCCTAGGTCGATGGTATAGTTGCGACGGTCAACAAAATGGGCTTCTTTGCGGACGTCGGCCCCCTCAGGGTCTTCGTTTCTAGCTCTGTGGGTGATGACTGGTTCACGCACAAGCTCTAGTCACACTTGCTTACAGGCTTCAGCTAATCCCGTCTGATATCAAATTTGACCCCAATGCTACTCCTCCGCAGTTTACGGACAACGCCGACCAGGTCATTGAAGCTGGTACACATATCCGGTTGAAAGTGATTGGCACAAGAAGTGATGTGGGAGCAATGTTTGCCATTGGTAGCATAAAAGAAGTATGATTTGTCTCACATATTGGTAGGAAGCGCAGAAAGCTAACTTCAGGTCTCAATAGGATTTCTTAGGGTATATCGAATCACTGACAGCGAGTCTTAAATAGCAACTATACTAACGACCCCGCAGAACTTTAGAATAATCACTACTATCGTGTAGCAGCCATCGCGACATTGCTTCAAGAGACAGGTTGTAAAGCCTTCACCCAGTCTCGAGCTATGGAAGCATTTTAATTACTCTGTCCGCATGCTCATGACTTTGCTGGCCGCCTCCATGTACTCCTCTCCTTGATTTCGTTGCTGGCATTGCTATGAAAAGCATCTTGCATCCCATAGAAAGGCTGGATTTTCGACTGTTGAATGGGAACAGCGCTCGGACGTAGCGGCCTGTAGGGCGTATGTAAACTAGACAGGATATGATAGATGCAAAAGCGATGGATCCACACCCGATCGTCGAAAACAGAGCGTAGCTTCAGGGGGTGATACGTTAAGGTGTGGTCGACGACTATGGCTTAGGAGAGCTTTGGAGGGGAAAAAAGGCATTTGACATTACATCAATAAACGCTCCTATCCATCTCTCGAATGTGAACGGAATGAATCTAAATTATTTCCTTAAATTCTTTCTCTATCTGAAGTTCTGAAGTTCTGGCGGAGGGATTGATAGTATAAGGATAAGCATGTGCTTAGTGTACCTTTCGCTTGCCGGAACAAACCCCCCAAAGCGTTCGGCATACATATCATGACCACAATCCATTAAGATTGTTATGGATGGAAATCCACACTTCATGGATCTCCACGGCCATCTTTCGCAGCGGAAGAACCACTCTCTAAGTCGCTCTCAGACGGCTCCACAAAGCCCGCCTAAACTCAAGAAACGCCATCACCATCACCACCACCATCAAAACCATGCGAAAACGTCAGCGGATAGGAGGGTCGCACAATCAGCTGTAGCATTATATCTACCTCCCTCGGTTCTTTCGGGAAATAGCGCCGCCCCCTCACCGGCGGTAAGTCAAATTCATTCGAGGCGAGGTAGCTTGGCCGCTGCCGGAGAGGATGGGGGACGGAAGGAGATCACTGTAGAGGAACTGGCTAAAGCGAGCAAGGACGGAAGGTTAATGAGAGGGTATGTTACTTTGAATTTACTACATGTTTTCTGGCGGAGTTATTAAACTAAGGTCATTTCGTCATCTTTCAGAGAACTCCAAACATCGATTACCGCTCTCACAAAGTTCTCATCAGTCACCACTCGCCGCCTTGATGACACATATTATTTGTTACTTGAAAAAGTGTCAGCCCTCTCCTCTGCCATTTCTCAGCTTCAAGACATAACCTCTCTTACGTCCCGTCTCCACCATGAATTCCAATCCGAAGCTGAATCGCTTGAGAAAGAAATGGGAGGTCAAATTGAAGATCTTGGCCATGTGTTCGAAAGCCAACAAAAACGAATAGAAAGGTTAGAGGTGAGGGTAGTGGGACAGCGTGACAAGGCAACTAAACTTGGAGAACGGTTGGAGGGAGTTAAGAAGAGGGTGGAAGGTTGGGAGAGAAGAGAGGAAGAATGGCAAACTAGGACAACAAGGCGCTTAAGGATTCTTTGGGGGGTCTTACTATCAGTTGCACTATTCCTGGTTGTCGTGCGCTTTTGGCCAAGCCATTGGATCAAGCCTCAATGGCCATCACCGCACCCTGATGAGCACCTGCTACTTAGTAGTGCATACAGCACGGCTTCCTTCGATGCCTCTACCTGTTCATCTACCCCGTATTTGCAAAAAAGTACTTGCACAGCAATAGGTCATACCACGCCGCACACCACCGGGTATTTGCTTCGCCCTAGGCAGAAACCGGCTCAGGTTCAATCTGCTTTACTAATGAAGTCAACCAGTTCTTGGTCAGATGCAGCCGATCGTACGTTACGATTATTTGATGAGCTCTGACATTTCATCTGATTGTGTTCGCATATGCCCTTTGGGTTTTTTACCTTGTACAGCAGTCGCGTTTCCATTAGGCGTTTGGTTGTATATGTAGGGCTGTAGGAGCATGGTCAGGAGTACGGATCGAGGGGGCCTTACCAACAGTTTGGAGTAGATTGGAGAGCTGTACTATAACACTCATTCACTCTATCCACATACCTAGTGACATGAAGCTCAATTAGTATATACTCCGTAACGTCATTATTATCAAAGAATAAGATATTTTATCGTTGTTGGCCCGCTATATCTAAGGAAGGAATAGGCAAGTTTGGTGCTATTTGACTTGGCCATTAAGCATTCTGCCTGGCCGTGCCAAGCCCCGCGCGGCGCGGCTATACCTAAACATTTTTGGGTTGCACCAGCCTTGCCCCAAGGACACGAAGCAACTGAGCTAACTCCAACATCAACGTCCCACCCGGCCAAGTTGCCTTTTTCGATCCATAGCATCACCAAAAAGCCAATCCGAAAGCCATAGACTGATTCGCAAACTGGAGAAGCGATTTTGATGCAGAGATTACTCTCGACGCACCCCCGACCGCGATAATGTTGAGGATGGCTGAGCACATCACAACGAAGCGAAAAGGCCGACGGCAGACTTCAGGTGGAGTCTCAAAACAGCGATGTAGACGTCAGCGCTTGTCGATACTATGGTTTCTTCAGGTAGCCTTGCTTGTGGTACTTGTTTGTTCCCCAGTCGGTATCGCGAACGCCTCTAAGGAGAAGGAAAAGGAAAAGGAGAAAGAGAAGGAGAAGGAGAAGGAGAAGGAGCCGGAGGAGGGGGGAGAGAAAGGGGATTTAATCACCAATACGATAACAAAATTCGATGCCAATCATTTCCGACGCTATTACTACCTCGAGCCAAACCTCTCAGAAGACAGCGACACGAAGGATGAGCAGGATGAAACGGTTATCTTGCAAGATGTTGAGGGTGCGATCCATATAACTCATGACCATGGGAAGACGTGGAAGATACCTAAGGAGCTTGAAAAAGCAGGCGTTGTGGCTGTCTATCCGCATCAATACTGGAGCGACTATGTCTTTTTTATTACTGCATCCAAAAAGGTTCACTTCTCGATGGATGGTGGAAAAACCATCAAGCATTTCAATGCAAAACACCCACCGAACATGCAGAGGCTTCAGATTATGAGCTTTCACCCCAATAAGAAGGACTGGTGGATTTGGACCGCTGCCAAGGAATGTGAGAGCGGATCCCACTCATGTCACTCCGACGCATATCTCACCGAAGATCGTGGCGAATCCTGGAGGCTCCTTGCCCGTTACGTTCGAAAATGCGAATTCATAAAGGAAGAGGGTCGTGGGCACAGCGAGAAGCTCATATATTGTGAAAAGTTCAAGAATGAGGGACCCCAAGACAACAATCCGCTACAGCTTCTTGGTAGTGATGATTTCTTCGAAGAGCACGTCGACACGCATTTTGAGGACATCATCGACTTTGCGACCATGTCTGAGTTTATCGTCGTCGCGGCGAAGGACAGTGATCAGAAGTCTCTGAAGGTCGAAGCAAGCGTGGATGGCAGACACTTTGCGGATGCTTTGTTCCCACCGAATTTTAAGGTCGCCCATCAACAGGCTTACACCGTGTTGGATAGCTCGACGCATAGTGTGTTCCTGCACGTCACGGTCAACAATCTCGAGTTCTTCGAGTACGGTACGATCATTAAGAGCAATTCCAACGGCACCTCGTATGTACTTAGTATCCATGGAGTCAACAGGAACGTAGACGGTTACGTGGACTTCGAGAAGATGCAAGGCATAGAAGGAGTCGCGATCGTCAATGTTGTGGACAACATGCAGGAAGCCTTAGAGGGACACCCTAAGAAGCTGAAGACTATGATTACACACAATGATGGCGCCGACTGGGACTTGATTCGTGCTCCCAAGACCACTGCGGCCGGAAAGTCTGTTGACTGCGACGTCGATGATATTGAAAAGTGCTCGCTTCACCTGCACGGGTATACCGAACGAAGGGACCCTAGGGATACTTTCTCGTCTCCCTCGGCGGTAGGCTTGATGATGGCTGTCGGCAACGTCGGCCAATATCTAGGCAGATATAAAAAGGGCGACACTTATGTCACACGCGACGGCGGTATCTCGTGGCATGCCGTTAGAGAAGGCACGTTCATGTGGGAATATGGCGACCAAGGTTCGATCATCGTCATTGTCGCAGAGTCGACACCCACCAATGTCCTTCACTACAGCCGGGATGAAGGGGAGACTTGGAAGGACCATGTATTCTCTGAGCACAAGATGCAAATTGACGACATCTCGACCATCCCTAGCGACAGTTCGCGACAATTTCTACTTTGGGGAAAGGACCTCAAAACGGGCGATATTGCAACAGTCAACGTAGATTTCACTAGTCTTACAGATAGGAAATGTGTGTTCAACGAAGAGCACCCGGATGACGACAAAGACGACTACTATCTTTGGGAACCGAAACATCCAAACCAAGAAGATGGCTGTTTGTTTGGACATATTGCACAGTACCATCGCAAAAAACCTGAAGCTAATTGCTACAACGGACGCTTCAAGGAATATCAACATACGCATCCTATTAAGAAGAATTGCACATGCGCTCGTCGGGATTTCGAGTGGTATGTAACTCTCCATATTTATTTGCCGAATTCATGGCTTACGTGGCTCATGTGCACAGTGAATTCAACTATGAGCGCCAGAAAGACGGCTCCTGTCAACTTGTTCCCGGTCTCAGTCCCAAGGATCCCAAGCTGGTCTGTACCGAAGATCCGAATGCAATCGAATACAAAGATCCGGTCCCTTATCGCCGTATTCCCCTTACCACCTGTGAGGCCGGCCTTGAGCTCGACAAAGCCGGTGTTATGGCGTGCCCTAACCATGAGGAAGAGTTTAAAAATAGACACAAAGGCATTGGTGCTGTGGGACTCTTTTTTGCAATTACTATTCCCTTCGCTGTCGCTGCAGTTATTGGCTGGTGGCTGTACAACAACTGGGACGGCAAGTTTGGGTATGTGTTGGTCCCTACCGATGCGTATCGCCTTTCTTTGCTAACAAATACTCCAGCCGCATCCGCCTCGACAGTGCCAACCAAGGCGGTTTCCAAGGAGATTCTCCATTCGTTACGTATCCGATTGCAATCATTTCCGGGGTGGTGGCTGTTATTGCGGCTATCCCGCTTCTCCTATCCTCAATCTGGCGTAGTGTGTCGAGCCGAGTCGGCGGCGGCTCTAGTGTCAGATACACGACGCGGGGCTCATTCGCTAGAGGAAGAGGGGACTACGCCGTTGTGGCAGAAAACTATTCGGAAGACGGAGAGCTGTTGGGAGACGACAGCGACGAAGAAGCAGCTGTATAAGATACGAAACATCATTTCCAGCAGAAATACCAGAAATAACTCGGTTCGGCTTTTTTGGTGGGGGGAGTTTGTTGGCAAACGGGAATCTCGTTATTTGCCATTCATTATCCCATGTGCTTTCTTCTTTTCTTTTAGAAACCACTAGCCTTTTGTGATGTACTCTACACCTTCGTCAAGCACATTATCTGCCCCCCGTTCTCAGAACCGCAAGTGGGAGGGATACCTTGGAATCAAATTAGCCATTCTCTATGATGCCAGGACATAATGCTTGCCATGATGCACACTCTACGTGTCCCGAGTAAAGAAATAACCTAGACGTTGTCCGCAATTTCTAAGCACCCTGCAATGCCAATGCCAGGACTCCTCTCAGACCAGCCAAATACAGCGGAAGCCTCAATGGTCTACGTTCTGCCCCGTCGCATCCCCACCTTTCTCCGCACGCTTCCCTGGTCCAGTCCCACTCTCCAACATCCCCTTCCCAAACCCCCACGGCAACAACTCTCCCACCGTCTTCACAACCACCTTGCCTTCCCCATCCACCATAAAAACTGGCGTCCCCGCCTCCAAAAACTCCCCTATAAACTGCCTACACATCCCACACGGGCTTGGCAATGAGTCTCCTCCCTCGGGAGCGACTGAATTGGTCGCTACAGCTAAGGCAAGGAAGGAGCGGTGACCCTCGATGAGCGCATTTGCTAGCGCGGCTCGCTCCGCGCAGAGGGAGACGGGGTAGGATGCATTTTCGAGGTTTGCGCCGGGGATGTAGGTGGATTGGGGAGGGGAGGTGAGGAGGGTGCAGCCGACGGGGAAGTGGGAGTAGGGACCTAGGTAGGGCGTTAGGAGGCTGGGTTGGGAGAGCAAGGGGAGGGGATGGGGACAAACAGTAGGCAAGGGACTTTGCGGCGATGGCTTTGGATATTAGGGTGTCGTATTGGGTTCGGGTTAGGCCATGGAGGTTTGGCTGGGTCGTAGAGGAAGTTAGTGAGGAGGTGGCGGTTGACATGACTTTCGTTGTTGTGGTGGGAGGTGGGGAGGCAAGGTTTGGGAAAGCGAGGTCGTTTGATATTTATTTGGGGGAGGAGAATTTGAGTGGAGACACGATTTTTAATTTTGTGCAACCGCTCGAATCCGCCCGTACTGAAATGTTTGTGTTTTTTGCTGTGTAATAGAGGGATTTTAGAATTCGGATTTCATTTATGGGTAAAATTAGACTGAATGAAAGAATTGACTCTCGGAATGGCGTTTAGTCATAGTAACCCTTTCTTTGCCCGGTGCTCCCCGTGGCGTGTCTTTCGATCGAAGTATGAGCGTACCACGACTTCTCTGCACAGGGTAAAGACAGTTGCTTCAGGCGCCAAATATTTTTACTCTATATGCGGCGTGGGAACGTAACTATGACAGTAAGACATGAAGGACGAGTTGGGATATATCGCGAGAGAGCTCTACGTTTGACGGAGCCAGCCAAAGAGACATAAACAGCTTAACCCATTCTCAGATTCCTTTATCCTTCCCCCCCTTCCCTTTCTCCTAGGGCACCAAAATAAAACAATCATATCCCAAATTCCCCCCCTGCTTGGATGCGACTGTGTGCGCTCATATATGGAGGCATATATAGGAAGAGACTGGTGGACATATGCATAGCAGAAATTGCTGTGACATCTACCCGAAAGATATAAACTGAAAGCGAAACTCAAGTCTGACACAAGAGAGTGACTTTACACATGCCTTACATTGGTGGGTTTTGTGGTGGTGTGGACACGCCCATGAAGACCCCACCACCAGAGAGTAAAGAATTATATTGCTGCTGCTGTTGTAAGTCTGATGACGCCTGAATATTGGGTTGTAGTTCGGAAGGCGTAGTGACCGGAAGGTCCATGCTCGCGGGCCAGAGCATATTAGAGGGATCGAGGCTGCCACCTTGAACGTAAGAGTCCCAGGCGTCCTGTGCGATCATAGCGTTAGCATCACATAAGCGACTTGCAGCATAGCGTAACGACATTGTAAAATGACAGAAGTACTCACCCAATCAAGGGTACCAGCCGTGTCCATTGCAGTCCCTGATTGTACTGGAAAAGAAAATGGCGAAAGAGCGCCATCCCCAATCCCGTCCTGGCCTGGAATAGGATACTGCGCCATAAAATTTTGAGCTCCGTCCATGTTCATATTTCCCCCAGGAGTATTTGGCTGGGGCGAATCGGCGAAAAGAGCAGCAGTGTTCGGCGTCAAGCCACCGGCGCTGAGCATGCCGAGTGTCATAGCTGCTGAGTGTTCCGGCTTGATATCTTCTTGACTAAAATTATGGCTATTGCGTGCGTAACTTCGCGTGGGCGGGTGTTGGCTTGTTTGCACTGGTGCTCTCGTCGGATTAGAATTGCAATTCCCACTCTGTCTTTTACTCTTCCATAATTCATTAAGCATCATCGTGATGTTGCTGTAGGCCTTAAATGCTTCCATGGAAGTGTCTTTCAACTCCTTCCAAATGTTGGCGGCCGCTTGTAGGGCCTCGACCATTTCGGTTTCCCGTTCTTGACCCCACATGTAGAAGTCGCCGGAACTCCTATTTTGCTCCTTTGTGCTGTGGTAGAGATCAAGGCAGATAATTAGAGCTGCCTGCAGGAAGTCA
Source organism: Nothomitra cinnamomea (assembly GCA_022345685.2). Classification (NCBI taxonomy): domain Eukaryota; kingdom Fungi; phylum Ascomycota; class Geoglossomycetes; genus Nothomitra; species Nothomitra cinnamomea. The sequence continues at coordinate 191,892 of JAJDMX020000010.1, read as the reverse complement.
TGCATCTTGATTGATGATACAAGCCATGTGACGCTTCGTAACCGTCGCTCTTCGCGACGAAGTGCTGCTTGGTGTGACAGCATCACCATCGATGCGTCCACGCATGACCGTCTCGAGTGAGAATATCTAGGGTTTGTTCGGGCGCGTCCTAGAAATTTCCTGTGTAGAATACAGAGCCCCTTTTGGTATAGTAGATCAAGATTGTATCGTGCGATAATGAGCGTGGCGGGATCAGCGATCGACTCTTCGATGGGAATTAATTGGAGATGTGGCGGCGTCCGAGCCCTTTCGTCTCGAAGCTCTGTGTCTAGCTTCATGATATCCTCGTACCTGAGAGGCTCTAAAGCAGTGAGCCGCTCCACGATCCTAGCAACAACGGATGATAATCGGGCTTTAGTGATCATGTAGGAAATGGGAGTAGGCTCTGTTATGGGCCGCGAGGGTGGTAGCTCTGTCATGCCTTCATAGAACTCCTCGTCGAAGAGATTGCGTGGGAATTCTGTATCACAATCGCTCGAGCGGACAATGCTCGGAAGGCCAAGATGGAAAGAGAAGATCAAATCCATCTGTTTGATGAAACTCCACACTCGCCGTCGCATCTCGCCTTGGAACGGGGTGATGCCTTGATAAAATTTGGAATCTCGGTGATAGCCCATGCGCATAGCCAAACGCGTTATTATTCCGGCCACAACGGAGAGGCCAACCTCAGAGTCTCCAATACGCGAATATTCTCCCTGCAGATGCAGTATAAGAGTTTCTATCATATGAGCGATCGGCCTAGTGTAGTCTGCGAGGACGAGGCATTGCGCTGTCCGCGCTCGATAATTTTCTGCCATTTCTGTTGATTTGCCTATGTATTCTGGGGGTTCATCTCCAGATCGGGCGTATGACTGCATAGCTAGACACAGCATGGAAAACAAAAGGCCGATCCAGGCTATACAAGTGCCATCCGGGTTCGCCCAGTACTGTTCATACTATAGGGGAATATTAGCACGACTGCTTTAGTGAATTATAAACTCTAAGGAAACTTACCTGCTTATGAAAGGTGGGGCCGTGAATGATATCTGCGAATGTCAAGTCAGCCAATAGGAATTTCTAGCGTGAAGAGCTCTAGGGCCAACTTACGAACAGCAGGGTCATAGGAGTTGAAATATCGCGCCACAAGTTGATCCACAGCCGTCTTCGAGGGAACTGCGGATAGAATATCGTCCTTGTCGGGAAGCCTTGATCCGCCGAAAAGAAATGCTGGTAACTTCGGACCTCCTCCTCCTCGATTCTCCGTTGCGGCTTTGACTTTAATCAGTTGCTCTTCATACTGTTTTTTATGCTCATTCCAGTAATTCTTCACCTCCGTTATCTGAATATTATATTAGCCAGGACTGGTACGATTCTATGGCCCGAGTAATAGATATCTTTGCACTGCGACTTACATCCTTGAGAATCGCAGCCCAGTGCATTTCTCCAACATAAGTTGGCCCGTGCTTGTCGACCTTCATGAAGCCAAACGAGCTCCTTACTTCTTCGACATCACTATCTTCTTCTTCTGCGTCTTCTTCTTTGATCATTTCATCATCGTCAATATCGTTGGAGTAGTCTGCCGATCCGGTACTCGTCGTTGCCGATAAAACAGCAGCAGCAGCATTTGGACCTGCTGAGCCTGCGCCATTCGACATAAGAGATAAAACTAAGCCTTCTAAACGGTCAATACGATTTTGCATGTCATCAGAGCTGGAAGACCCTTGACTTGACTGGTTCTTCTTTCGTGCGCCTGGAGCAGCATATGTGCAAGATGAAGCGTCTCCTCTCTTGACACAATTCTCGCATGGATGTCCTCTATTGCACTTCAGTCTAGTTGAGGTGTTAGTAGGCGTCTCTTCTATTATATATGATGAAACAAAGACGAAATAAAGCAGGTCTAGATTAAGGGGTGGCTAAATATGATAACTGATTAATGGGTACGTACTTTCTGTGACGGCATGGCGCACAAGAAAGAGGAACTCTGTTTCTCTTCCGCACCACCCGATATTGGTCTTCTGGGGAATGCCCTCCAGCGCTAGAGGAGGCTGAAGATAGAGTAGGCGTCATTCCGCAGGGTGGCTCGCGGATCGCGGATTCAAGGAGAAAAGCCTGAACAAATAATGACGGTGTCCGATGATGCGTAAAGCGCCGGGGCTTTGGGGGAGGATGTTACTAATAAAAGGGAGCTCTGCTTTGTAGGGAACTAAACCAAGACCTGCTGAGGATGCGGGGGCGCCTCGGACACACTGAAAGGCAGCATACGGTGGCGACAGCAGAGCTGCAGGCGTGACAGTGCGCCTGGACTAACTCGTTCCTGATTCAAGATATGTCGACGGGGGACGTACAGAGTGTTGTATTGGTTGTCTGACTGCGAGTTAGATGTAGACCCCGGTCGATTTGTAGCAACGAACGCATATAAGTGGAAGTGCCTTATGTCCAGGGCCGGAAGCAGGCTGGTCTAATCCCAATGGTCCGTTCTTATATAAGGAGGTTTTGACGGACTCTCTAGTCGAGGCGCAACTTTCACACCGCCTCGTATTATGTCCTTTAAATCTCCTATCTCGTCCCAACCAACACCCGCGACGAAATATCTTGCTTCTTTGAAGATCCTTTGCTTCAGCTGAGCGGCTCAGATTGAGCTTGCGTATTGATCTCTTTTGAAAGCGCCCAATAGGGAAACCGTCCTCCTATGGTTGAGATGAACGGACCACGGACACAATCGGCGCCGTCTACAGTCTACCTCCCGACCCGGAGGATGGAACCCTTAAAGTTCCAATGAATCCTTGAAGCGGCTGCGACTGCTTACTGCAGATATGCTTAACTGCGCGCCTCAAAGACGACGTAAGTCGAACCACGACGAAGTCGGTGTTTGGAATGACCGATATGCGATGAGGCCTTGTTACTACTTCGTAAGTTGTTGCCACTTCTGCCAAGCAGGTTTGAAGCTTAAGGGGGAGTCAACCCACTGGATAGCTACTCGTGCCGGACACTGCGGAGTGCGCAACTTGGGCGGTGTGATACTCGGTGAAGCCGTCCAGAACGGTCTACTTCAGCCCTAACGGGTGACGTAATCTATCACCAAAACAATTTCGCCTCAGGTCGGTGTCTGCAACATGCCCGAGAGGCAAAGACTAGATTTATAAGATTGATTTGCACAGGATAGTGTGGTCGTGGATAGGGCTGCCAAGCATCTCAAGAATTCCTTTGAGCGGCCGGCCTTCTAGTTCAGAATTGGGTTTAGCTGGACTCAACGCGAATTATGCGGCCGAGGCCTGTATACAAATGAGGCTTGCGGCTTCTTTGACTCATCGCCTCGTGCTTTGGTAATCCAATCGACTACGAAGTAGGGATGCGAAGTTCTCCATACTTTTCTTAGAAAGAGGCGATTTGTATGGGCGGGGTTAGTTCCGCTATGTCCGAGGTCGACTCACAGATGCAGGTACAAGGCATATATGACGCGACGGCGCCTCCACGACCTCTGGAATGCTGTGGAATAAGGTTATGAGACTTCCAGACTCTGCGCCATCCATCTAGCCACTAGCAGGTGAAAGGCAGCTATCTGGACCTTTGTGGCGGCGCTTTGCGGCAGCAGCTCCTCCGCAACATCAAGTGCTCCTCAACACCATCAAGTCGAAGACTTGCCTGGCGGATTTGGGCTAGGAACTACTTCGCATGAGGGAACGTTTGCTAACTGAGACAAAAAGCCCTTTGCCAAGGGTACTTTCTATGGGGTTTAGCCTTGGGGCTCTCCCGCCGCCATCTGTACGGTGACAGAGCCACAACACTCCTGCATATCGAATACATAAAGCCTCGAGGAATTACTTGGCCTTACCGGAAGAGTGACAGCATCGCCTGCACGGCCTCTCTTACGATATACTGTCTCGATCGCGGAGATATCACCTCACCTTTGGGGTATTTCTCGTTGGGTAGAAAGATTATGAGGTGTGATTTCGGTGGAGCGCACATATCGCGACAACGCGGGGCATATCGCACAGATCTGAGCGTCATTTCTAGCAAGTTGTGAAGGGACTAATTCCTTTGCGCACATATGAGAGATGAAAGAGTACGAGGCATCACAGGCGTACTCAATGCACCCGTACACACTGTATGAGCGAAGGGCACGAAGTACAAAGTCCCCTTGAGATACCAACAAGGGCATGTGAATTCGTGTGTGCATCAGCCTACGTACTCATATGACAAAGAGATGATGCCATTTGTAAATAGTGCCCCTGACGACGGACAGAAGGAATTTTTGACAGAGCGAACGGTAATTGGCTTGATCCATCGCGAATCTTTTGATTCGACAGCTTTTGTCCAAGTGAAATTCGCAGTCTGCATATTGGAACGAATGCTCATCGCGCTTCCGTCATCGGCCACGCTAAGACGCGGTTAGGCCATCAACCCACATACACCTGCCCGTGCCTGCAGCTGTCAACAACACAAGACAACTGGTCGCCCACAAAAACTGAGGGACAACAACAAACTTGTCCCCTCCTTCGCTCCACACTCATCCCCTAACATTCCTCACTTCTTCGTAACGCTCAAAAGATCGCCCCTTGTGTGATTATTCTCTGCCGCACACGGAAACAACAAATTCGTTTCTTCTCTTGCCGCCTTTCCCGTCAATCGCCATCGCGCGTCTCCCTGAAATTTATCTCCTGGCCACTTTTGACGTTTCAACTTGAGATTTTCGGCCGCGCAGTCACCATTGCTGTTGATTCCAGCCCCGTTCGTCCTGCATCCTTCAAATACGGCCTCCACCAGCCTGGCCTAACAATTAACGCAGGCTTCTCATAAGCATTCGATTACACTCATCTCCTAGATGTCTCTTCAATCCATTTACACCAAATTCCTGGCCACGCCATCTGCGGCAGCCCTGGCGAGCGAGGCTGCCTCCTTGCACTATATCCCTACGCTGACCACGATTCAGGACGTTCAGCCAATTCTTAGGCACCTGAATAACCATGTTCCGCAACTCAAGAAGCGCGAAGAAAAGGTTCTTTCCGCAATCGAAGGCGAAAATGGGTTAGTCCTCGAAGTTGATACTACCCTTGAGCTGCTTACCAGCGGAGGGGCCTATCTCCCTGGGCTTGATGATAATTTCTTGGCTGATAAAGTTGTGACCTTCCCAATCGTATGTTGTCTCGTCCGCTCTAACATGGCCCGACAGCCAGTTGCCGTCCAGTGCACATAACTGACGTATTGGCAATAGATCCACATCGTGAACTTTGACGAAAACCAAAAGATTCAGCAGATCCGCCTGCACTGGGATCAAGCTTCTCTCCTCAAGCAAGTCGACGTGATTGGCACTCGCGCGAAGAATTGGCCTATTCGAGATGGAAAGGATCAGATTCGCTTGATCTCGAACAGCGCGTCCATTGCTGCAAAGGCCAGTCGTAGCGCCACGAGGGCAGGTGGATCAGGTGGGGTTGTCTCGAGCAAAGGCCATGCCGCCAATGGCAGCAGCGGTGGCAGCAGCGGTGGCAGTAACAATCCGACTCGAGATCCTCATGCTAGTCTTGCGCTCTTCGCTCCACGCGATCTCAACGAGGACTCTTCTCGCCCGGCCGCAGTCCCCCCTCGTGCATCTGCCAAGCCTCCAGCGCGTGACTACCATGACCTCTTTGTAGGGAACGAATCCGACGCGTCTCCCGCGACTGTCTCGAAGGGTAAGTCCTTTGCTGGAGGTAAGATCTCAGAGGAGGTCGTTGCGCCTAAGGTGGGGCCTAGAAAGAACTTTCAGCCATCCCGCCTATTCGAGACCGAAGAGGACACCCCCACTCCGCAGCAGTCACCTGAAAGGGCCGGCCGCAAAGCTGATCCTAGGAAATACAATCACTTTGACTTCGGTGATGGCAGCGAGGAAGGGAATCTGACTCACGCTTCAAATGTGCCTCCTCCTAAGCAGAAATCTAGACACGCTTCGCAGTGGGATTTCGAAGACTTTGCGACCCCGGAAAAGGTACCAACTAAGATCCGTGGACAACAGGTTCGCCATTTCGGCTGGAGCGATGATGAGGTCACCGAAGATTCCCCCGTAAAGCCAAAAGCCGTTGTGAATCCCCGGCGCGATGCCGAAACTCACTTTGAATTCCAGGATGACGGTACTCCAGTAGCTGGCAGGCGTCCCGCAGGACAACCCCGTGGGACTGCGCACAATAGTGGACTTGGTCTCTATAAGAATAACCTCTACGATGATACAGAGCTTGCCCCTGGCCAGGAGCAGAACTTGCCGCTAGGGAATGTCACCAACATCAATCATAGGAAATATTTCGATAGCCAGTTCACCATGACCGACGAATCTCCCGCGTCTAAAGATGTGAAGAGAGAGAACAAACCTCCTGGAGGTGTTCACAAGGCAGCTGTCAAGATGATGGACAGCAGCTGGGACCTCTATGATCAATCTCCACAGGTCGACAAAAAGGAGAACACTGAAAATAAACCCAGTAGAACTGGTATCAAGACCACAGGTGATGGAATGGGTGCAAGGAAAGGTGCCGGTAGGCAATGGGGGTTTGGAGATGATAGTGATGGCGAGGAGGCCGGTGGCGTTAATGGGAGCGGCTTCAAGAAGGGCGTTCCTTCAAAAAAGCCACAGGGACCGCACGCGACCAACACGTTCTGGGACTTTTAAGGAGATGATTGGACGAAACATTGATGACATGCAGCTTCTGGCGTGGGCGCACCAAGTCTTCTTTTATTTAACCCACAACAAACGAATGAATCGATGCTTAATGAGCGATGACAGCCTTATCTGAGTTCTGATCAATTCTCTTCGACACCTTGGTGACGACCTAAGACCTTTTTGCACGTTGGTGCCTTTTTTTGCCAACCATGGGATGAGATGGGTATGATGTTGTACCACCAGCTCAGAATCATACTTTACTTGCTCCGCTTTTACTATTTGAAGTCCCGAGTGGCATGGTTCAGTAAGGGCACTAAAGGTGCTTTTGGCCACGCACGACCTCTACTCTGCTCTACCCTTCTCTGTGTATTCTTCTTGATTTTTTTTTGCGCAACGCGCGTGTACCTTTGCTACAGCCCATCTCACTTGTGCTCTACAACCCTTCAAATTGCCCCCAATTACCCCGAGTTTTTTCTCCCACCAGGATGTATTTTTCTCTCTGAACAATCAATGATCGAAGTGGGCAACGGAACTGTCTTTTTGCCCCTACATGTACTCTAGGTTCCCAAATTCCCTGGGTAGCTTATCGAATGGAAAGATTATCAAGTTCTCGACCTCTCGTGTGCGACTTGAACATGAAAATCAGCATACACGTTTTCACCACGTCACGAAGAGGGGCCGTTTTTCCCATGCCGTAAGATAGGGATTGAGGGGCATTCTTTGGATGATTCTACTAGATGTGTTTGAATGGACTTCAAGTCGTAATCGCGTTCGATCCTAAAGCCGACTCGACTCCACTCGACGGGGGGCAACAAAGAGTCACTGACTCGATGCTGGACTCCAGTGGCGTACGGCCGGAAATATATTAGTCCTACCTCAAGGTCGAGGTGAGGAAGCTTCCCCAGGCGTTTTCCCACTTCGAAGAGCTCTCTTGTCAGAGGACCAAATGGTGGGTACTAATGGATGTCTCGAAGGCACGTAAAACCTGGAGAGCCAGGAGTTTATCTGGTGGCCACAGAACCCAAACGGTATCCTAATGAGTCTTTCATAGCTTGTAGCGGCCCTAGTACTCGCGGCAGAAGGCGCAGAGTATCTGATAGGTGCGTTTTGCGTGTATATTGAACAGGAGTCTAGAAGACTCCTAGAGTTTCACAGAACCCCTGGAGGCCTACTGATGGCCACCGAAGGCATTTGTAACAGGAAAAGAGCTTAGAGGACGTCTCGAAGCCACAGTGAGTAGGGGATCCCGGGAGACATTTGTGCGCATGCACTTACTAAAGGCCATGGAGAATATCTCGCAGCCATACTATTCAAAGGGGTACTGACGCGGCCACGCGCGCATGTGGGAGGTAGGAGCTTGGAGGACTTCCTGTTATCACAGGATTTCAGAGAGTACACAGGGATACGAATACCTTGTGTGCATATAGCAGCCATGAATTCCACTCAGAGAGCTAACTTGTGAATGTCTCTTACGTCCGTGGGAAGTAAAGGGTTCAGAGTGCTCTTAGCGCTTAAGGGATCCAGGCTTGGCTTGCATTTTGCTAGGCATTGAGGTTTATCCGGATGTTAAACCTAGTAGACATTCTTGTTTTGGGTTTGCCAAGCTGTGAATCCAGGTTCCTTTTTAGAACTTCCAGAGAGGTTATGAACAGGGAAGGGGATTCAGGTAGAGAAGGGCCACCTTATACGTGACGCTTCGGTGAAAGGATTACTGGAAGGAGGGAAACACAAGGACCAGCCATGAGGCAGTTTATGTTATGTTATTTGTTATATAAATGAGGATGAACGAGATCCCGAAACTCGGGATCAGAATAATCACATTATTGTATATAGGGGCACGGTGGAGCTAATTGTCGGGTCATGGAAAGGAGAAAGGAATACGGAAGATCGACGTGACGGGTGTTTATTATGCTTATCTTGATCCTCAGGGGATGTTGGTGAGTGATGGAAAGGGTGACGGATTGTAGTGTAGGACGATTTAGATAGAGTAGCTTTGCAGTATAACCTGGGTATCACCATATCCATTTTAGGGACATGGTTGTGATACAAAAGCGGAAGTGAGAAACCGGATAGCGCTGCGTGGTGTGAGAAGAGTCGGGTACGAGGTAGTCTTCAAGAGCTATACTCGAGGTCTAGGAAAAGTTTTTGTACAAATGATATATCACAATCGCACCGTTTTAAATATACCATTTAGTGTGTCCTCCCTTTGCAGCAACCACAGCCCTAACACGTTCCGACATTGAATCAATCAGTTGCAACACTTCCTCTGTTGCGATATCCTGCCAAAGCTCAGCAAGAAATTTTTTGAGCTCCTCCCGGTTCTGCAGCCGAAGATCTCTTTTGTAAATTTCCTCCTTAATTCTTTGCCAAAGTCCTTCGATCGGGTTTAAATCTGGAGAGTTTGCAGGCCATTCTATGAGGGTAATTCCTCGTTCAGCTAGCCATGCGACCGTGGATTTTGCCTTGTGGCCAGGAGGCAAGATCGTGCATAAATAACAAGTCTGAATTTTCCTTGCAATAATTGTCAACAAGGGGAAAAGTATACTCTTGATATGAAGTAGTAGTAACTCGTCCCCAGTCTCTTTCCCATATATGCATAGGGCCAATACCAAGTCCGGATATTCCTCCCCAAATCATGTAGCTTGTAGGATGTCGAAACTTGACTTGTGTACATCGAGCATTAAATTCTTCACTTGTCTACTAAGTAACATATTGCCGACGAGGTCCTGAAATAGCCATTGAAGATTCATCGGTCCAGAGTACACCCCTCTATTGCTCAATTGTCCAGTTCAGCCGTTCCAATGCCCAGTCTGGCCGGCGTTTTCGCATATCTCCAGTAAGACTTTCTTTCTAGCAAATCGTCGGGGAAATCCTTCTTTGCGTAAAGCGGTTCTTAAAGTTATACCAGACCAGCCTAAATTGAATTTAATGGCTAACTCGGGAATTGATATGCTATAAGCTTCTATACTATTATCCAAAAATTCGACCAATTGCGCTCTCTTGGGAATGTTCATTGTAGTGGGCCGTCCAGACCGTTTGCGAGGAGTAATAGGCTGCCAAAGAAGATAGTAAATCTTTGATTTATTGGTCTGGTCGAGTACTGCGGCAATTTCTTTCATAGAATAACCCTTGCGATACATTTTGTGAACAGCAAATCGCTCTCTATCAGTTGCATGGCGGCCTATTGTTGGTGGTTTTGCTTACTATGTTCGAGATAGAAAACAAAAGCGAAAGCAGCAATGGATCTACGTCAAGAGTGGTGTCTCATTACAAAAACTTTCCCCAGGCCTCGAGTAGTGAGGCGAATTTATCTGCCAGGGCTTTAATGGGTGCCTGTAGAAGCTTTAAGATATTATATTTAATTAGATTCAATAGTTAAGAAATGATATAGGGAAAGATGTCCTAAGAAAAACTTCAATTACTACTTTGAGAGATGCTTAAAAACCCAAGTCTGTATTTGTACGAGTTATTGACTTGAAGTTGTGTCTTTCCTTGCACAAGACTGTCAACGCGGGAAGCACTTACAGTGTCTGAAATACATTAAAGCTCAAAAAGACAAACATATTGATAAAAACTTTAATTCTTGAGTAGTTCATCTCTTTTCCTGGCTGGCGTAAATATTTAGGGTTCATAAATTGTACTCGGCGCCTTTTATGTTCTCGAAAGGCCCATAAGGCATATCGCATGAGTTATCCACGCTTTCAATTCGTGCGAATTTAATGGATGTGTTGTGTTCGCCTTGGTATTCGGGCTGTCTTTGTCTAATACAGTGCAATGCACTATGCATATGTCTTATATTCACAACGGTGGATGTCACTGTGCTAGAAAGCCATAGTGTTAGCATCTTCAGGATGTCTCCCGTCGACTAGACACGGATATGCTTCTATATACATCCGCTACAGCAAGCACAAGGACCGTTCTACTGGAAAACCTTTTCCCATCTCATAAAGCCGGGTATTTATGGCGCATTGCATGGACGAGAAGGGATAGACCGGGACGAGATCTAGGACGGAGGCATCAACGATGGCACAGCAGACTACTGCAATGCAGGTAGGTGCAGCCTGCGTCAGCCTCTTAGGGCATTCTCACGGTGTAAGTCCTATTTGAGCAATCCGACTTGCAGAAACGTAAATACGCGATGCGCTGCACAGCCGAGAATACCCAGGACTTCTGAATTGGCGACCGGATTAAATACCGCCATAGGGAAAAGGTCAGGCTGAGGGCTGGGAGATTGGGTCTGGACTCCGTGTATCAGAACATGCAAAGCACAAATTCGAGAAGTGCAAGCGAATGATCCATCACAAGCAACTCTCGCACGGCCCTGTAAGCGTACCGGAAACTGAGCAAAGGCCGTGGGTGAATCAGTGGTGTTCCGTGGTTCTCCATAGATGGGCCAAAGCTTTGTCTCCCCACCGCCGTTGAAATCGGCGATTCGATTGTTGTGCGTTTCAGACTCGTTGCTCGTCACGATTGAGGCGTCTGGAGTAAAATCGAGGAGGGTTCGGGTCACCGCAAAAGAAAGCAAATTGCACCAGTCAACTCTCGACGGCTTCTCTTCGATCTGCAGGCTGTTTCTTCTTCGTCTCCGCTTTCGTTTCGAGATGTTACGTCCCGCGGCATCGAGACCCCAGTGGTGGTCCTTAGGAGCATCGGTACAAGGGTACATCGAGCGAAAGTCGGGCAGTTCAGTCTGAGATGTGTGAATGCTCGCTACATATTTCAAAGTGGACTGCCCGACTTTCGCCCGATGTACCCTTGTACACGGCGCGAATGCTTGGTAGGAGTGCCGTTGAGTAGAATGAATGGCTAAGTAAGCGACCACTTCCTGGTCGTCCACCGGAACGAGCTGCTATTAAGAGGGAAGAAACAGGCAAAAGAGATGCAGAAGCGAAGCGGAAAAAGCAATGGGAGTTTCCTAGTCGAGCTTTCAGGTACGGCATCCCGCGTCCGGTCGGGGAAACTTGAATGATTCAAGTAAAAGCTTCTGCCTTGCCGCGAGCTGGCGGCTTTTTCCAACGACATACCATGAGCAACCGAGTTTGTCAACGGGGGCCATGGTCGAGTATCCTAGATCCCTGAGGAGCGATATGGCGTTAGTTCTGGTTGTGGAGAGTCTTGACTATTGCTCAGGACTGAAATAATGGTGTTTCAAAATTGTGGCCAGCTTGAGCTCTTGTTTCCCTGGTCAGGGCTGGGGCGAACGGGCCTCGTGTTTCACACCGTGGCACTTTCCTTTGTGGAAGGCTGGAAGCGGCGTCGAACGCCGCAACACTTGCATTTCGACCACGATCGATGCCCAGCGCTTCTGGAATTGAGATGTTTGCTTGCATATTCGGCCACACACGGAATTTCGCACTAGGTTCAATTCTGGTACGGTGTACGTATCGCATCCCATCGGCTCAACCCATCCAGCGTGATTTGACATACGAAATACGCCTTAGAAAGACACTCATGTTAGGCACACGCACATTCGGTTAGGCCTGGAGCTACCACGCCGAAAGGATGGAAGGATGTCCACAGGGATGCCGCATGCTGAGCACGGGGTCTTATGTCTCATGTGTCAAGCCGCCCTTCTTGCAGCCAACACGACTGTGATCTGTGAATCTCGAAGAGTAGGTCTAGATGAGTTGGCAGCTTGCGCGATGCTGGCTAGCATGACGGGCGCCGATAGTTACAGGCTCTTCAGCTGCAGTTTGCATGAACGTTACGATAGCTAGGCGTACTCTATATGTCTTTTGCAAAAGAGTCCCCTTTTGTATATCCTGGCGGGTCTGATATGCCAGGGTAGATGGAAAGGATAGAGTACTCTAACCCGCTGTCTTCTCCGATTGGTGAGAGCCCTGTCTTCTCCCACCCAAGGGTCTACTCATCCTGGAAAGGGACCGCGATAGATCGAACGGCACGCCCACCAGCGACCCCCGCTCATGCAGCGCGAGAATTTAGAGCACTCGTACTTTTCCGGCGTCGATCGACGCCAGCACGCGTGAGGGTAGACCTCGAGGGCTAGTCGAATGGAGTACTTCTGCCTGGCTAGTCCACGCCTTCGAATCTTCTGTAGAGAGCTTTTCAATTCATTCTTTGTGGACAGCGCAAGCAACTGAGGGCACCTTCAGCTGGGTCTGGAGGAGAGACTCTTTTCTTTGACTTGCAAATTACTTGTGAGCATCCATTGACTAGCCAGTCCTCTATGCATTGACCAGTTACTGAGAACGCATAGTCTACTGCACGTCTCCACTTGGGCCGTGCGAGAAAGCCAAACGCAGAGTGGCGTTGCGTTCCCAGGTCGCACAATTCCATACTGCGCATAGGCGGGCAGTTCGTCATTCTGGTCTTTAACACCACCCTTCGCTGCTGGATACTAAATTGTGGAGATCCTGCCAGCGCCGGCATTGCCTCTGCTATCTGGATTGGCGTGGATCTACTGGCCTGCGACTCTGGATTAGTTGCGCCTTTTGACTGTTTACCATCTCCGTGATTGTTGCCGTCGCTTCTGGGTGGTGCACGAACAACGGGAAAGCTTTGCTCGTCCAGCGTGACGCAAGCCCTAAAGATGGAGGCACCTGCGTTAAAACGTTCACGCTCGTTAAAGCTCCGCCGTTCCCTCAGTAGGATCAGCCTTCGGCACGAGAAAGTCGCTCCATCGGACCATCCTCCACTCCCTCCATTTCCTCCAATTGATGCATACGATATAAAAGAGAGCGAACCCTTGTTCGAACGACCTGTTTACTTACAACCTTTATCAAACCGATCTGTCTCCGCGTCTGTTGGCGCACCGAAGAGGACATCACTCGCCTCCCCCAAATCAATGCCCGCGTCACCAACGCGGCCTGTTTCTAGGAGTGTTGACATTCTTGCTGCACGCCAATCTTTCCATCAAAACCAAACATCTTACAGCTCTACAGTTGAGCATCCTATGCCTCCACTGCCAAAGAGCATCGATATAGTCACTGCCTCTCAAGCATCTGCGCATCCAGCACCGCGATCCGCCTCGAAGAGGACAGATAGCATGGCGACGCAACCCAGACCAGTTATAGTGCAACTCGCACACGACGCCCAGGGCCGCCGCATTGTTGCTTCCCAGTCGTTATCTCTTCGTCCCAAACTACCTCCAATTGAGACGAATAATCCATATGCTCCCATCGGCACTGCTTATACGTTTCCTAATGGAGATAATGCAATGTCTCCGACCAGCACGATTAGTACACAGCAAACTGCAGACCGCCCCAGGCGTGTTAGGCGTGTCTTTAGTCGTCAGAGTAATAGTTCTACACAGCAGAGTTTAGGATCCTTCTCGTCGTACTCTTCATCACACGCCGAATTCACACCGGACAACAACATGAGCCTTTTAAGGGAACACCAGATGCCTTCAGTCATGCCCTCTCCAGCTACACGTCCTCTTCTTTCTCGACCCCATCCCCGAGATGAGCTAGCTTCTAGTCGACCAGTGACAAGACACAATCGACCGCTCCCGGAGTCTGCAATAACAGATGCTAGACGGCGAGCAGAAATGGCTGTGGCTATGCAATCTTCAGTGATGAGACTGCCGATGACTAGAACACCGACACCGGATCGGAGGAGGAGCAAGGAGCTGGATGCGTTTGTCGGACTCACAGCCATGAGTATTGCCGCCGAGATTCACGCAGCGAGTCTGAGGCAGAGGGAGGAAGCCGCTAAAAATGCAGCGATTGAACCTAAGTACATCCAGGAATGGGGCTTCTTCCTAAAATGTTATGCCGAGGTATGAGATCTTATTTTTTATATCATTTTTGTCTCACTAACTGTTTTCAGGGGCGATTTAACCTCTCCAATCCTCCTGAGCCGCCACCGCGCTCGGTGAAGTTCAATCACTTAGTGGCTCCAATGCCGCCAAATGAGCCTGAGCGTCTAAGGGCTCTTCAGCAAGTAAACGTTCCCTACCCTGACTGGGCCACTACTAAGGCTCGCAACTTGGTACGATTGGCAAGGAAAGTGTTTGGGACGAGTTACGCCTCCATTAGCTTTATCGATCAAACCAACGAAATTATGAAGGCAGAACAGGGCTATGATAACTATATCATCCCCCGAAGCCAGAGCATTGGTGCGCATGTCCTTTTATCAAGTGACTTGATGATAGTAAATGATGTAGGAAAGGTATGTTCTATAAGGCGCAACTTCCAAGTAGTTCGTGCGTAGGCTAACTGTGTGTAAGGACTGGCGTCTTCAAGGAAATTATCTTGTGACTGGAGCGCCCCACATACGATTTTATGCTGGAGCACCTTTGATCACCTCTGAAGGGTTTAACGTTGGTGTCTTTGCTGTATTTGATACGAAGCCTCGTGGGGATTTCCCGCTTCACCTGCGTCGTAAACTCGCAGATTTCGCAAAGATTGTGGTCACAGACCTTGACATTATCGTCGAAGAGTCCGGGTCCCGGTCTGGGGGAGCTGGAAGTGACTCAGTAATGAATTCCTTGAACGGCAGTACAACCTCACTAGATAGAGAGCCAGAACCCACTACCAACGCGAAGAGGCTTACTGCCAAGCTACTGAAAAATATGGAGGAGGAGCTAAGGCGAACTCGACGGCCTGAGGAGACAGATAGCGGCGACGAGAGATTGAATCCAGTTGAGAACAATGCATCACATGAGCTCACCGTACCGGGCGATGGCGAGGAATCTAGGAGTGGGCCTCGAAGCGTTTCTAGTAAACGCCACAGCCTGACGTGGAATCCTGCGCCGTCGACTGTAATGACACCGCCCGAGACTCCCTCTAGACGAGGTTCTGGGGCATCCGATTCATCTTCGGAGTCTGAGGAGCCTGTGATGCATTCTCTGGATAGTATTGGTACAGCTCTACCTCTAAGACCCGAGGCCTCGAGCAGCGTCCCCGATGTACAAGTGTCCGGGCCGCCTTCATCTGGTTTATCTGGTTCAATTCGTTCAAGTAACGGATCTTCTCTTGCCTTGAAGCGGATGTCCTCTCAGAACCGACCACTCCCTTCTGCTTTGAAAGATCCGAACATGCTAGCGGAGAAGACCGATGGCCACAGGCAACAACTTCCTCATTCTCCTGGTCCCGTCACCAGCCTTGCGGAAGCTGGTTTTGCGCTGTCACTGATCGCAGGCAATCTCGATTACGACCTTGTGTATCTCTTGCGTGTGCGTCCTAATGGGACTGGGTGTCGTCAAGGAGAAGAGAGTTTCATTTCGGATTTGCTCTCAACTAGGATTTTGGTTGCTCATGGTCTCCCAGATCCGGAGCCAGTCTTTGATCCTCTCATTCATTTGCGTGCTTTGAGGAGCGAAGGCGGCGTGATATATCAGAACTCTGGCCACGACGTTATCCCGGGTGGAGACCCAGGTTATGGGATCGGCGTACTCCTCCCCTTATTCCGAGAAGATGCGGAAGAGACACCCTCTATTCTGGTCTCTGATGTTGACGAAAAGGAAGGCCCTACAAGCATTGTACCGGCCAAGAGAGCCCCCTATCACAACTGCAAGAGTGGAGTTGTCCTTGCCGCTTTCAAGAGACAAGCTGGCCCCGGCCGTGACTTTAGCGCTGAAGAGGTCGCCTACCTGAGAGAGATGGCTCGCAACATGCGCGATCTATTCATCAAGGGAGATGGCTCTCCCGGCCAAAGCCCTGTGTAAAGACAATCATTCGGTTTTCTAAGTCAATACACATCAACGTATACTAAAGATTTCCTTTTGTCTGGGTGGAATGTGTGTACAAAAAAGCTTAGAACGACAAACGTGGCCTGCGCCTCTAGGCCCGGGTACTGGCAATGGATTAGTGTTTCCTTGATTCCTTTCTCTCTGGGATCTTCTTTTGATGGATGTTGAACCCTCCTTCTACATACTGATGGAAGGAGCACTTCCGCTGGCGCTGGTGTTTACGACGTGCATGATAATAGCTCGGGGGTGGTAAAATTCTTTGATAATGAATAAAGCCTTCAATTCTCTCTGGCTTGAGGTCTCTTTTGCCAAATAAACTTTCCTCCATCACACTTCCGTGTACTATAGTTCAGTCACTCCCTCGTCTCCCAAACTTCATTTCTTCATTCCTTCAAACCCAGCGTGCCTCCGACCTCTCCGTTGGAAATATGATTCCCTACGAAGACCGAAGAGCGTGTGTTGTTCCATCCGGCCCTGCCACTGCATTTGAGACCGTTTGGAAAGGAACGGCCGCTACTCTTTGCCCGCCTTTCTCTAACTGTTTCTTTTGACCAATTGATCAGTTAGCGGTCAACTTACTTTCAGCTGGATACTTTCACCCCCTTTTCCTTTTACGCCGACCCACTTCACCAGAAGTGGTTTCCCTGCGCTTCACTATTCTTTTTTGTCCCACCCCGACCTTGTAGCTAAACACTAAATGGATATTGCGGTATTTGTCCACTTGCCGACCCTTGCGTTTGGGCTAGCCTATGGGTCGAGCGATGTCTTAGTCGAACCAGCAATCCGTAGCGAGTCGCAATATAGGGTTGCTGGGGTAGCTCATGGTATTGTCTCTCCAGCTTATGCATATGTAAATTTATGCATACGTACCCGGTTCAACGGTGTCGTGGGTCGGAATTCAGGTATCTGTATATAGACACATGTAACTGTCTTAAACTCGTGGGGGTCATACTAGGGTATTTGGAGCATTGCGTATGTCGCTCTCGGTGGGTCGGGGGCTGGCGGAATGGCTGATGTCATGGGGTAGGTCCTGGTATCCGGAAAATTGCAACACCGCGATGTGGACACATGGATATTAAGTTGAGACCGAGGCGAACTGAAAGGGTCATGCTGAGGAAAGGGGAAGTAGCACAAAGTCAGAGCTATGGGTAGAAAGCTCTGGAGCTCCTCAGGGAGACATGTTTAGCTCACCAAGAGCTGATGTTTCCATATGGCCATGTTCCGGGTGGACGAATTTCCGTGGAAAAGGCTGAATCTGAAGCGCACGTACGGATCTGAGGACTCGATAAGATCGCAACCCCCCTATCACAAGAGTATGTATGCTGTAGGGCTACAGGAAGTATGACGTCAGAAGAATAGTTATAGATGGTGCTCGAGCATGGTCTGTATATTACATAATATGGTGTAACGACTGGTGCCTGAATCTCCTTATGGGTAGGCTTGAAAGATAGGGGCGCAGCTATGAATATTTTGCCATTCCCATGGAGGCCTGTTGTATGGAAATGTATACTTGAGACTGACACACTGATGAAGGAGCCCCATATTCAATCCTGGCATATGATTACAGAGCTTTCGCATGTTCACACCTTCCAAACGTAAGCGTTCGCGGAGACGCGCTCATCCGGCATCGAGATATTCCATGAAATCTCCGTGAAGATTTTCTCACACTCACGGAGGGCAGGGGAGTGTGATTGGGCTCTGGCGTATATGCGATCGGGAAGCTGTCATTCCATTCTTTCTGGTAAGGTTGTTCCTTTCGACCTGGGCTGTAGTCAATTGAGAGGCGATGTTTGCACCACATACGAGAGCTTCTAGGGCCCTCACCCAGAAGGTCCTGGTGGGAATTGCAGACACTCTGGGAACGGGGCTTCAGCATCAGGTTCAAGAAAGGCCATGTGTTTGGCGCATTTTCCAGAGAGACCAAAGGACATCCTCGTGTTCCGGGGGCAGACGAGTTCTCTGTCCGTCGTTCTCTTATTTCACAAACATACTATCTCCACGATGATTGAGAGCGTCCAGGAAAACGTACCTAGAGACAGCGGGATCAATAATCCTATTAGCAAGAAAATATACAATGGAGTGGCCGAAAGGCTGAGACACTGTAGTCCCATAGCACTGTGGTAGACGTACTCTTTTGGCAGGGACACGATCTTACCCAAATCTCAGTGCCGGCCGTGCGCCTAACGCTGACTTTCCACGAAAATTCGTGGTTAAGACTTCGAGAGAGCTGTGTGTAATTGGACTTCCCGAGCGCTGCGACAACAAAGCCGTGGCCCCTGGGAAACTACTGAGTAACCCAGAGCCTTCTCAAAGTTCACGTAGGGATCTGAACGACCACAAAAACCTGAAAACACCGTGTTCACCAGGACACAGCTTCATTGTATATATATAAAATCCCCTTCGAAATACCCTAAGCTACTTATAGCGAAATCACCTAACCAATGAGACAAGACACTGACTGTGAAATACTCAAGGCATAAAAGCAAACTCGCAGTAAGAGTTGAGTAGAACGGGCTATGAAACCAAGCACATGGGAACGTAGAATTTCGGTGGTGAAAAAAACACGGCCCCGTATACGCTACCTCTCTAGGCCCCTAAGCGACAGCCTTATACGTCTTCGCATTCAGACGCGGCCTCGGCATCGCCATCGAAATAAGTCTCCCACCTAAGCAAACTCTCAGGCCAATCCTGTCCTACGACAGGATGATCCCTCACGAACCATGCGAGTGCCGCGCCCACGACGCCGAACAACCCCAATGCGCACCAGAGGGTCCAGTTCGTCGTCACGACGCTCACGTCGCTTGAGAGAAAGAAACTCGCTCCCGACACGGCAACAGCAAGCGCTTTGAACAAGCTCGCGAATTGCATTAACCCGACTATCGTGCCGGCG
Organism: Nothomitra cinnamomea; assembly: GCA_022345685.2. NCBI lineage: Eukaryota > Fungi > Ascomycota > Geoglossomycetes > Nothomitra > Nothomitra cinnamomea. Next base: position 172,707 of record JAJDMX020000010.1, on the reverse strand, counting down.
CTGAAGGCGTCCGGGCTGGCGTTTAAGACGAGAAGTGTGACGAGCACGCCTGCGGAACCGTGGAGTGTCTTTTTCATCAGGATGGAGAGGGTGCCTGCGGCTGCTGTAGCGGTTGCGGTCTGAGAGCAGGCGGCCAGGAAAGCGAGGCACGGGGTAAGTACGTAGATCCCCGGAAAGGCGAGGGAGAGAAGCCGGTAAGGGCGGAGAAGTCCCAGTCTAGCGACAGCACGAGGAATGAAGAGGATAATGAGTAATCCGGCGATGAGAGAGACTATAGTTATTATTAGTTCAAGGTGAGAGCAGGAGATTCCCATGCCACCGTGGTGGCTGGAGGAATGGCCTAGGTGAGGGAGAAGTTGGTCAAAGGTTGCGGAGTGCAGTGACAGGAGAGAGTATGAGGCTAGGAGAACGACGAGGGATGGGGCTCGGATTATTTGGGAGATGGAAATTGGCTCTGGTTTTGGCATGTCGACTACGCGGATGCTAGTTGTGTAGTTCTCTTCGTGGATGAATTGGCCGAGGAAAGCCGCTTTTTCGCAGTCCATGTCGATGGTGGTAGCATTGTAACCTTGTCGAGAACTTGCAAGTCCTGGGAGGGTCTATTTGGACCATATTAGTTTCGAGCTTCTCCAATGAACAACCTTCTTTTGATACATACCTCTTCAAGCAACAAAAACGCCCCCACCGTGATAATAAGTACTAAGGACCCGCACGTAATCTGACTCGACAGGATAGGAAACTTCCCCCAAATCTCGTTATGAGCCTTGGTGGACCCACTGACCATCCCTTGTACAAGTGGTCCAATTGATCCGCACAGCGCAATCAGCGGCAGTCTCGCGATATTCTTCGCTCGTTCGGCAGAAGTTTGATTAATATCCCCAATCATCGTCAATGTCGTTACGCCGATTGAAGAGCTCACCAGCCCTGCAATGAAGCGGAAGATTGCACAGCTCAGCAGGTCTGTCGCAAATCCCATGCTACGCCCAACTTCCGTCAGTATTCCGATCAACATAGATGCCGGTCCCGAGGCATTGAAGCTCACCCGATACAGCACATGGCCATCCCCACAACCCCGACGAGCGCAACAGGCCGTCTTCCAATTCGATCCGCCAACCACCCCCAAAACAACCCCGCCACGCTTCCAACAGCATAGGAGCATTCCAGGATACTCTCCAAATATGACGTTGACAAGTTGCCGCAAAAATCATCTTTGGTGATCAGCATCTTAAGCTGCGACTGCAGACTCGACGCCATGATACTGTCACACCCGTACCGTTAATATATAGCTTTACACAAAAGCTGAGACTATATAGAGGAGAGCAATTGGACTTACGCCTCTGCTAAAAACAAAATATAAATAACAGTCAACTGTCTCCGCCATCCCCGCTGCACCTCTGGGGTCCGCTCCTCATCCTCCTCCTCCACATAGGACTCCTCCTCGTTCACCTCCTTAACATCATACAAGCCATCCACCTTCTCGTACCGCACCTGCTGGAAGCCCTCTGACTCATTCGCCTTGGCCTCTTCGATTCCAAAATTGAGCATGAACATATCCAACTAACAAATTGAACGTCGAAACTTCGACTGCAGCGAGTGACTAGCGAATCCGCGAACCGGCGCAGATTTCTCGATATTGGTGTGTAATGATCGTGGTTTCTGTAGATAGCTGATCTACAGAAAAGGTAAATTGGTGGTGGACAGTTCTCGCAGCTACTGACGGAGCATTGATCCGTAATCTCACTGCCTGCAGACCCAAGCTGCGAAGGATCAAGTCGCGAACCGGATATTCTCAAGAAGGGCGTATGAAGAGCTACTAGCACCCTAAACAGGATGACCAGAAACCCACAAACAGGTTTCGCAAAGGAGCGTGTAGAATTCCAACAACAGGAACGGAACCGTGGTGAGTTACAGCTGTCAAGCCTCGTCCAGGTACTCAGTACATCACGAAACAGGCACCGCTTCACCCGTCCAATCTCAGGGGAGGGAGAGAGGGGTTCCGTTTCGGGTTTCAATGTCACGTTACTATTCCCCTAATAGGACTGGTACATCCCCCCGAGTACTCCATCCCCCAATCAGCCTAGTGACGACTTCATCCCGCACTCTCGGTGCGGCACGTGAAGCATTGACTGGCTGGGTTTTGATTTAAAAGTGGTAAATTGGCCCACCGTGTCTCTCTCTGCTAGCCGAGACACCTTTCTTGCCGTCGTCATTCGACCGGCTCCTCAGGCGTTGCATACCCGTATTGCCTCCCTCCTCGCACGCAGTACCTGTGCACTAACAGCGCACCGAGGCTTAGACTGCGCAATGACCGACGCAGGTACCGTGCGGTTAAGCGTAATTGTGTTCCGGGCCCTGATTCAGATTCAATTTAGGCACGCGAGGCGGCAGAGTACCAGATAGATCACAAAAACCGAAAATCATCAGAGCATGAGGAGAGTTCTTCATATTAATATAAAAATCGTGACCGTGGCTTTTTTCCTGCCGCGGGTGGGATATGAGCATTCGAGAATATTGCGATGGCGACTGGCCACTGCAACTGCGGCCCACGACCAACGATCACGACAACGATTGGACTGCATAACTCTGCTTAGCTCAAGGCGTAGACTTAGCTAATGTACGTTTGACGTGCTGCAGGCTGCAGCACTGACTCGCTCTCGTACCCACTCACCACACACCGAGGCTTTCTCATTCCACTTGTGTCCACTCAGCATATCCACATTCCAGCTTTTTCATTTGGCGGGGTCCCAAGTCTTCCTCCCATCCTAGGTCTAGACCTTACTTCTATAGGCGCAATTAGGTATGTCACTCGCTTCCGCTGCTGATTCGTTCAAGCATTCAACGAACGCCCGTTGGATCGATCGGGATATTGCGATTTAATTTCATGAAACGCCCCGGACGGTAGTAATTAGGCACAACCACGGGAAATGCCGAATATTGTTGCCCAACTGGTCAGACGTTGTATAGTGATATTTCCGCTAGAAGAATTTGATGGAGGGATTTTTTGATTTTCTTCCATTCGTCTGATCGGCGTTTTCCAGACTCCAAAAAGCAGTTCCTCCCCTGCCCGGTTGACAAATCTCATAGTATGGCCCCCTGCAGGATGCAAAGTGGGTGAGTTGGGGTTTCAAGGTACGATCTCCACTCTGACGAAGAAAGCCGAGGAACAGAACACTTAGAATCCCGTCACTGCGACTCGATCGACAAGAGGGATTTGCATATGGGACGAATTCTGTAGGTTTGAGATGGCCTAAAAGGCCCTCCTTTTGCTTGGTAGATCTAAATCAATAGAGCCATTTGAGCTCTGATAACACGTACCAATGACAACAAGACACCAGGGGTATGCTAGACATTGCAATCGTAGAAGAGCAACGAATGTAGGAAATAGGCAAGAGCACCACGGAAGCTGTAAGTGAAAGCAAATGAGTGGCCGCTAAGTCGAAAAAGTTTGCAGCAAAAAGACTCAAGTGGATGATGATAATAAATATGCCAATTATAAACAATCCAGCTCTGAAGTAGCTGCTATACTCCATAGAACCACGCAATACCGAAAGGTTGGCTCACGCAGCCAGCAAAATATCCCACATGCCATAGAAGCCAGATAAGGGCAATGTAGCAAGAATAAAGCACTCAACTCAGGAACCTATACGCCGTCTTCCTTCCTCTGTAGACCTTAACACTGATGTGAAGGGACAAAGAACTGCTCCAACCGAACCCCGTATTAGACAAGCAGATTAAAAATGGTATTTCGATGTAGTTCTGGGGGCCAACAGGTCCTCTCCAAGACTCCAATCGCGTCTTCAAGTTTTATTTCTGCCCATGTTTGACCTTTCTCCAGAGCTTTTTGACAAGCCCATCTTTTGTCGGCGGTCCCCAACCGTCAGGGCCTCCAAATGGGCCAATGGCTCCACCGGTTTCGTCTGACATCGGTGGTAGATCCTCGAGGGCGAGCGGGTCGTCCTTGGAGTTCCTCTGAAACCCGTACAAAAGTCTCTCGTCTGCCCGTAGATCAGGTCGAGTCAAGGTCATACGCAGAGTCATCTCGCGACTACCAGCGAAGGCATGGAGATACGAATCACCATGAATCCTCTGTCGAACATTGTAGTGAGTAGGACCAGCCGAGTCTGTCGAGGTGGGATTAGACAATGAAGGCAGGCGGTGTGGGGAGCGGAAAGCAGGATCGAAATCGCGTGGTGTACGTGGTGTTAGAGGGGATTCTGTCTCTGGCAGAGTCGAGTTGTCGTCGACATCTTGGAACAATGAAACATCGTCGTCGAGGAACGTCCGAGCATTCTCACTGACGGACTTCTTTCGGACGTGTTTTGGGCGAGCTAAGTTCTCAACGGCGGGACCATCGGTAGATGGGAAGCCAAATTCGATCGCTTCGTCAAACTTTTGGGGCGAGGCGAGGTAGACCCGAAGCTTCATTCGGGCTTCTGGGTCTTGATAGTACGCAGCATCTTTATCGTTAGTCGAGATGGATAGTTTCGGAGTGTGTTTGGAGACTGATCCATTTCGTTCGTGAGAAATCCGAGGGGTTTGTGCGAAGCTTGGAGGCACTTGATTTGAGCAGGAGCTAGAACTCCGTCGGAAGGGTTTCGCAGATATTGAAAAGGTCCGTCGAAATGAAGGCCTTCTTGTGTGGCCTCTGGCCTGCGGAGATTGCGCTTCCTTGTCGATGTATGTATGGTAATCGTCGAGGTGAAGGCTGAGGTCCAATTCCTCGTCTTCGTCCATCCAGCGAAAAGTTTCTCGTATTGAGTCGTCCATTTCTAGTGAATGCCTGCCAGCATCACCTTTCAGAGAGTCTTCGAAAAATAAGCTTGCCGAGCTCGTCGGCGTGCTTGAAACACTTGAAGAGCTATGATTGAACTTCCGTCCGAGCTTGTAGATTGCTTCGTCAGTTGGGTCTAGAATTACGCTCTCGCACCGCCCGGCGAGTAGAATTTGCTCCTCTCTCGTAAAGTGTTTTCGTCGAATTGTTTCGGGTAGTTCGAGAAACCACTGGGCGTCAGCCGCTGTTATGAGGTTCCTGGATTGCTGTTTCCTGAGTCGACGCGGAGATGAGCCGTTATGGTCGGCCGTAGTGCGTGGCCTCCAATGTCCCGAATAAGAAGGCAAGTGATGGCGGTGTCGAACACTCCGTCTGGAGCCCTTTAGGGGATTTTGGGGATTTTGGGCCAACCGCAGACGCTCTAAGGTGGAGAAATACTGCAAGTTTGGAACGGAGTCAGTGACTTGACGTTTTAAAAGCAACGTGAAAGGAGGCAGACGTGAGTGTGCTCTTAGGACCGCTTCGATTGGTGCATGGAGAATTTAATGCATGTGCAGGACGCTATCTCGCGCTCTGCAGTTTCACCGCCAGAGCGTGCGAGCGACAGACAGGTCAAGCGTCAAATTCGCGGACCCAGCCCGTAGGGAAAAATGATCGTCCCAGATTGAGGGCGAGCAACAGTGTCGTTGCGCTTGAAGAAATTGGGGGATTTGGGAAGGAGGGGGGGAAATCGCATGAAAGGGCAATTTTGTATGGTAACAATAGTTCGCGTGGAAATTGTATCTTACCTTTCGCCTGATTGCTGGTGGTAGATTTTCGAACTCGTCTTCGGTTGTAGGAACCTTCATCTTTGGAACTAACGGTAGCGACGCTCGACGGCCGTGCAGCTTTGACACATCCAGCAACGTGTTGAAGTTGTCCGAGAGCGACGGTCGAGCGGAGTAAGACTTGTTGAAGAATCCAGTTCTAGCGGGGACGGGCGAAGTATTTGACCCAGCGGCGGGCATCGTGGTACAGGCAACGGCGTAGCCAGTCGAGCGGTATTGTGCCCCGAGCTCCCTCCTCGCTTTGCCTGGTGCTATGCCGGGTACGGATGACAGCGTCTAGGGTTGTTATTTTGCCCCCCCCCAATCGACGGTGATGCCTGGTCTCGACTAAAGCAGAGGTACTCTTCTCCCCTCCCCAATCGCTCAAATCTGGGTGTGATGTGTTTGCGACAAGGACGAAAGGGAGACTTGTGGTCCTTTTGATTGGGGACCAAAAATTAATAGCGCTGAGCCTGGCGCGTACAGGAGAAACCCTTTCTTACTGAGACTCGACTCCTTATTGGCCCGACCGGACTGTCCACAAAACGGCTGGTACGTGCAGAGAAGGCACACTTTATTTCGCGGGAACCTGTCTCTCGCGTCGGAGGGAATTGGAATTCAATTTAGCTTCTCGCAGCTTCTTGAGGCCTCACCACCCGCAGCCCTTGCCTTACTTTTCAGATTCTCCGTACGATTCTGAGCAGCGGCACGCACGGTCACGATGAGCGCCCTTGCTTATGAGCAGGAGGGTGTGATGTGTGTGTTATTCGGGAACGCAGCAAGGCTTCTTGCTCTGCCTGCTTCCTTGCTTGGCAAAGAGACGGCATTGATCTACTGGATGCGTATATTCCTACACTAGCTTCAGGTACACCTATACTCGGTACATACATATAGTCTGTGCTACGGATAGTTGGGATAACTCGAACGGCCCTCCCCCCCGAATGGCACAGACTGGTGGCTCGTGAAAGTCCACATGCGGATAGTCGCACATTTCGTGACCTTCAGTCGTGCCACGCTTTCTGGGCCCAACGCAGGGGGTAGCGTTGCGGCGCTAAGTTATGCAAGCCGCGTTGCTAGCCCTCAGTGTGCTGCGATCTTGATTCTGCGACTTGTCCCCTGCGTACATGCTCCAGTGCGGTGATAAAAACCATTCTTTTTTGATGTCAAGCATTGTACTGGGAACGGGACTTCGTTTTTCTGCCTGATCAGACGCCACTGTGGGGACTGACGAATATCTGAAGTTCCGATTCCGGATCGATGATTTCTTTTTGGCGTGTACGACGGTGCAAGGACTGACTCAAGGGCACAGTACTTGTACTTGGGGGGTAGAAGAAAGTCTCTGCCCAGCAACCATACACTCGCTTGCGCGTTGCTAGGCAGAGACTTACCCCTACACCCTAAGTACAGGGCGATGGTGAGAGTGAAGGCGTAAACTCGTCCCAGTTGAGCATCCTGGACCCGACTCCGCAGCAAGGGAGACCTTTGTCTTTATTATTGGCCGTGTTGTAGCCAGCTGGGAACTTCATTCTGGAAGCCCCCACATTTACATTGAGAGTTGGAATTGGCCGAACTTAGCCGTCGACACTTGAAAACCCTCCCGGCGTATTATGAGCGCTTTGTGGTCTGTGATCCAGAGACGGGAAAGGTCCGATCACTAAGTCTCTGCCCAGCAACGCGCAAGCGAGTGTATGGTTGCTGGGCAGAGACTTTCTTCTACCCCCCAAGTACACATGGCCATGCAAGGATCTAGCGGTCGCGAATAGATTCACCTGCTGTGTGTTGCATGTCCCGAAGAAAGGAATGGACCACCTCGTGGTTTCGAAGTGAGCCTAGTTGTGATAGAGTATAGAGTAAAGATCCGAGATGGTTTTAGGTACGGTAATCGCCGATGTCTCGCCCGTGAGCATGTTTCGGCTGCCGAAGCCTTCCACTGAGTCGCTTCCATGTCTAAGCCAGTACGAGTACGTTGCATCCCACTCTACTCAAAGCAACTCTCATCCGCGCAATTCCAAAGGGTTCAGATTGGCGGTATGATCGTCTTCGATCGGAAGCCTTCCACTCCCAGGGTTTTGGAATTCCTGGTAGCCGCCGTGAGAGGGTTTGGACTAGAGTGCTTATATATTGCTGCGTTCCGGTATGTGGAAATTTCTAGCGCAGCAATGGTCTCGCCGAGGCATCTACAAGGTCGACTCTGGAAGCGACTGCTCTGCAACTCAGCACGTCTTAGATTATCCCGGTGAGGGAGATGCAAAAGAGCGCCGACGTCGGTCTATCACAGAGCGCTTCTGAGAAGCTAATTCCGATTCTTGACGACTTGCTTTCTTGCACAATCTTCGCCACTAAGCTGAGCGCGGAGCGCGGAGATCTTCTCGTTATCTCTTATCGCAGCGCCCAAACCAGCAAATACCTTCACTCCTCGGAGAAGCACCTATGCCTCTCACTGTTCTCAATTGAAAATTCCCCCATGGCTGGTTATACATAGACAAGCCATTGGAAAAATTGCAAAGAATTACTTTCTCTGCACGGCAACATCTATTTTTTTTCCTCTATGAAGTAGACAGCTTCGAACTTCTAAATCGGTCAATCATCGGACTCCTGCATCAAGCTTGAAACAGCCCTGCGTGGCTAGTAGGATTTGGCACAAAACATGGACTCGGAGTATTTCTCGCCCTACCGACAGGACGGGAAGCTTGTGAGTTCGAAGTACTATAATTGTTTGCGTGCACATGGCCTCTATAGAAGCTGATATGTCATCCTTGCAAAGTATGGCTTCGTTTGCATCGTGACTGGTGCAACACAGCCTGTGGGAAGTGCAATTGTCTTGGAACTGGCCAGTGTGTACTACATACCCTTCCTGATCTCTGTTTGCAGGAGTGATTGGCGTTTCCACTGTTTATAGAGGTGGCTGACGTGATGATACAGCCCATGGAGCAGCTTGCATATATGGTCCGTAAGCATTCCAAATAAACCGCACGCGTTCTCTCCTATGCAAAGAAAAACGGCATAAACATCTGCAGTTCCCCAGTCTGTGGATCAGGAGACAAGCACCTGCTATGCATTCTGTGCCTTATAGCTATAATAATTCGGATGTTTGCGTGCCTTAGCGTGTGATAGGTCTCCCGACGATAACTACGCCCAAGTAGCAGAGGAGGTTGGCAAAGCGTTCCCAAAGACCAAAGTCATTGGTTACCCGTACAACGTCGCGAAAGAAGATGCTACTCTTAGTCTGATCGACGATGTCCTAAATACTTGGGGAAGGTAGGGACAGTAGTTGGCTGCCGAGCGACCCCCAGGACGGAAGGACAATCATACTAAGGGATAACGGGGCATCTAGGGTAGACATTTGGGTCTGCAGCTCGGGCCTATTGGGGCCTCCATCAATTGAAGCAACAACGCCAGGAGATCTCCAAAAATGCTTTGAAGCAAATTCCATGGCGCCATTCTTCGCGCTCAAATACGCCCCTCCCGCCATGGCGAAAACGACACCAAAAGGCAACTACCCGAATGCCGCTCCGAAGGACCAGAAATATGGTAGCATTATCGTTGTTAGTTCTGTGGCGAGCACATATGGTGGTAAGTAAGGAGACGTGGGGTGGTGTCCCGAATCCGCGGTCACCCTCCTGTGCATTCTTGATGAACCGTTGCAAAGTATTGCCGTACGAGGGCAAATTGAACTAACAAAACTGTATCTCCGTTAGGCTGCTGGGGGCCGTGCTACACCATGAGTTCGCATGCTGCACTCGGAGTCGTTAGGGCGGGTGTCGCAGTACTGAAAGGTGCCTAGCTCACCTCTCCCTGTCCTACAACGATCGTACCTTGCATCTAACACGCGGCGTACTGCATCCCGTGTACCAGGCTCGGGTGTACGAATAAACTGCATCTCACCCGGCCAGATCGACGTCGGTGTGGATCTCAAAGGGGTCAGTAGTGAAACCTCCAAAGTCCCTTCCCTTCCGCTCCGCCGGTAGGCTGCCGTCCGTTCGTTTCACGGCGACCTTTTTTTTCCATCCGAGATGACCATGGAGAAATGGAAGGACATTTTCTTATCTTTGGCGAAATAGTTTGACATGCGTGGGATGACCGCCCAATTCCCGCCCGCGAGCTTGCAGTCTGAAGAGGCCCAGAAGGAGAATATTGGCCTTGAGCGCGCTGGCTTACCGCAGGAAGTAGCGCGCGTAGCTGGGTTCCTGGCCAGTGGGTTTAGTAGCTATATTACAGGCGCGAACCTAGTGGTTGATGGGGGAGCTTCGTAAGTTTTTTCTACCCTCTGAATTTTTATTTTTATTTTATTCCTTTTTTATTTTTTTTGAGAAATGCTGACTTTGGAAGGACAATGTGTCCGCTTACTGTCCCAATTTAATGGGGAGTTAAAGGCAGTTTTGTAGGATGGCTAGGAGCCGGGTATCTAGTTTGTCTGTGTCAGAAGAAACATATAGCTGGGATAAGTTTTGAACCGAAGCGAATTTTCAAGGCATCAACAGACAGCGGAAATTAATGTGCAACAACCAACTAAAGCTCAAATTAAAATCTGAATAGTGCAAAATGATCGTAGAGCTGAGGCGATTCTGGAAAGTACAGTACATATAAACTACCACTTTGTGTGGCCGCCCTTTGCCTTTCTGCAGGCCTTAATCCTGTTAGGCATACTAGAGATCATATTATTCAAGTGCTCAATACCAATCTGGGCCCATTTGTCACAAACATCTCAAGCCTCATCAGGAACACCACAGGCACAGGAGTGGCACTGGTATCATTGGACTGGATTGCAGATCTATAGAATTAGAGATGGCACATACAGTTCATCAAGAATAAACCAAATACAAAAATGAACAATACTTGCTGTAGGTGAGTAAGGGCTAAAGCAGGGGTTCACGCAATCAGCGCCCTTAGCGCTGAGGGTACAACTCACAGTAACTCAATATATTACCCACACTTCAATCAAGGCAACAATCTCAGCCAACTACATGACTATTAAGCAGTCTAGTTAAGAAGCGACTGACCAACAAGAACTACCACAACCTACGAATATAGAACCGTTGGTCATGAGAGAAGAGCCAGAAGAGCTAAAGGATACTTGGCAGCTAAAAGTCATATCAGCTAGGTATAGTGGGTAACTCAGGTATAAATAGAGAGTTATAAATCATAATAACTTAGGTTTCATTATTGGACTCGGCGTGAGTCAAGTGTGAGTCACGCCGAGGAAAGGACATATCTATTAGTATAAGTCACCCATTGGCAGGTAGCTAAGAGATCAGTAAAGAGGTAACTATAAATATAACGTTAGAATCTTAGGAAAAGTATCTTTCCTTCTCTCTTCACTAAATGTTTTATTGGTTTAGCAATAAAGCTTTGTACCAAGAATCATTACCTAGGATATCTTTTAATATAGTTGTGATAAAACTATTTTGCTATCTCAGTATACGAGACCAACATAACTGTCTCACGGTCACCCTAAAAATGCCTCGCCACACACTTGAATACCTAGATAAACTAAGAGATGAAATCTTATTAGTGTCAAATTGTTACACCATTCCTCTTTAATAACTATAATAAGTTCCTCTTGTATCTAAGAAATATAGTCCCTATTATTTATAGCCTTTTTAAGCTGTGACTATAAATTTTCAATAGAATTTAGGTCAGAAAAGCAAGCTGGCCAATTTATAATCTTAATTCCTTTACCTTCCATAAAGTTTTTAGCTACTTTAGCATAATAACAAGGTACACCATCATGCATATAAATCCAGTCTCCAATACTGTATTCAATTTCTATAGCTGTAAATAATACAATATACTTCAGAACCTTGTTATGTTACTGAACTTCAATTATTTGACTATTAATCAATACTACTAAACCCTTTATAATCTTAAATATAAATAACTGAATACCAACAGATGTTCTTCCACTCTTAAATATTAGTTTTAAGTATATATTATTAAGTTTTTCTTCTTTATTACATCAAATTCAATACACTTGACTATTTAATCTAACTTCAATATTGCATTTATCTGTAAATATCACTTTTTCCCAATCTTCAGATATCTAGTTCTTATGTAACTCTGTAAATACATATCACTTTTTCTTATGTCCTTAATTAAGGTATATGTAATGCAAAGCCCTAAGGGGCGAAGACTGCGGTTGCAGCTCAGCGGCAGTGCGCTGTCACGCCGCATGCAGTTAGCACACTGAGAGGCACGTATATATAAATCTATAAGGCTGCTTCTCCTAGAAGCAGCAATTAGTTCTACACTAGAAATCAACGTTCTTAAACCATTGAATTTCAGTCCATTGCACATAGTATTGCGGAGCCTCTATATATTGTTAACCCTTATCTTTGAGCCTTGTAACATCGCCGCGATAGCGCTCGGCATTCAGCCCAACGTCGTCTACACTGTTTTAGCAATTCGAAAAGGGCTAGCTTTAGGGCTGGCCCTAACAGTTCTAATCGCTCGCTTCATTAAGGATAACAGTCCGTTCGACGAAGAGCCATCACTATGGTCACGACCACAAGAGGCAAACGTGAGGCCACCACCGACCCTGACTACCTGTCCGACTCCCTCGAGTCCCAGATGTAAGGTCCAGCGGAGCCTTCGCGACCCACAATCGAAGAAATGCAGACATGCCATCTCGTGCTGGAAAGGGAGGCAGAGGAGTTAAGGGCGGCTATAAAACTTAGAAGAATGGAAGAGAAGGTTGAGAGACTTTGCAGACAGGCTGCGGGAGTGGAGACCACCTCAGAAGAGGACGAGTCCCTGGTAGAGATACACGAGACTAAGAAACGACGACGAGAAGACAATGGCGACAATATCAATGGCAGGGAGACGTCACCCCAGGGGCGTCGACGCGGAGGCGGAAATTCCAAGGTCGAAAAGCGGGAAAGATATAACAGCTGTACCCTCCACAAGTTGAAGGAGTATCTCTATAGGTGCGGGACAGCATTCGACCTTGCTCCTGACAACTACCCCGACGATAAAATCCATGTTCTATACGTACAACAGTTCTTTATGGGCGAAACCCTAGATGCATGGGTCTGCCATCGGGCTGCTAACGGGGCGAGGGCGCTATATAATTGGGATGAGTATGTAGGAGTGTTGAAGGATCAACTCCAGGACCCAGTGACTAGGGCTATAACCTTGGCCCAACGCTACAACGACGCGTAGCAGAAGCCCAATCAAACAGTCGTCCAATTCGTGAACTATCTGGATGAATTAGAAGTGGAACTATCTTTTTATGATGACCAACATAGGAGATAACATCTCCTGGCGAAGCTTAGGCCAGATATCCACCAGGCTCTTCACAATTACCAAGACCCTCCTAAGACACACGTAGAGTTAATAAACCTAGCGGTCTAACTGAAAGCTACTAACTCTCGACTTCGTTGCGACAACCGTTTGCACCCGCACCGTGCACGCGCCAATGGTGGAGAGCAGAGACACAATCGAGAGAAAAAAACATTCTTGAAAGGGAAGCTCCCGGATAGGAGTAGAAACAGGAATAAGGATAAGGGTTAACAATATATGGAGACTTCGTAATACTATGTGCGATGGACTGAATTCCAATAATTTAAGAATGTCGATTTCTAGTGTAGAACTAATTGCTGCTTCTGGGAGAAGTAGCTTCGTGGATTTACATATACGCGCCTCTTGGCGCGCTAACCGCATACGGTGCGACAGCGCATAGCCGCTGAGCTGCAACCGCAGTCTTTGCCCCTTAGGGCTTCGCATTACAGTATGGCTTAAGTTTATCAATATATTTATAATATCCATGCATTTTTAGTATAGCTCTTAATAAGTTATTACCACAGTAAAATTTCTTACAAAGACTTACAACTATTACAAATCAGTTACTTATTACTTTTCGAACAAGTAATTGCTCTTTTTAGTCTATAAACTTCTTAAAAACACTAGACCTTAACTTAGTTATTGTTGGATACTCTTGATTTTTACAAAAATGTTATATAACTCGATGAATTTGTAATTTATTAAGTCCTATAAAGATCTTTATCTCTAATTGAGTATGTTCAGCTTTATTAAGTATTAAGACTTTGTGGGTTCTTCTAAATATAACATGTAGATTGTTCAACATTCTAACTTTTTAATACATATCTTCTTATTAATTTTGAGTACGAAATAAACTTAAGAGTCTATATAAAGATCTTAAGCTTTTTTTTATATTTACAATGTAGTAATTATACTTCAATTTAAACTTATCTTAACTATATATACAGATAAAATCAATAAATGTTTAAATAGCTAAGCAAAATCCTTAACTCTTTCAAATATTATAGAACAATTATGATTCTATTTAAGACAATTAAAAATGCAAAATTATAGTTCATAGAGGTTCAGAATTGCTTAAGTAAATCTATTAACCTGAAAAGACTTATCTAGAAAGGTATTTTGTCATTATAGAGGCTTATTTGTAAGATTATTAAATATATTGTATTAAGTCATATAACTAAACCTATATATATACTCTTTGGAGAAAACTTTGTAAATTATATATATTAATTACTTGTCACAAATATCTTGGGTCTCACCAGAAATACTATGAATATGGGAATGGCTCTACTATCATTGAACTAAATTACAGTTCTATAGAATTAAGAATAACATATATGGTTTGACAAGGATAAACTGAATACGAGGATAGACAGCACTTGCCAAAAGTAAGTAGGGGCTAAAGTAGGGTTCGTGCAATTAACACTCTCAGTGCTAAGAGCAAAACCTGTGGTAAACTCAATAAATTACCTATACCTTAGTTAAGGCAATAATTTCAACTAGCTATATAACTGCCAAACGGCTTAACTAGGAAGCAATTGATCAACAAGAACCCCCACGACTAATAGACCCAGAACTACTAGTTGTGAAAGTAAAATTAGAAAAGTTGAGGAACACTTAATAGCTGAAAGATACGTCAGCTAAATATAGTAGGTAGCTCAGGTATGAGTAAAAAGTTATGAGTCATAGTGACTCATTTTTCATTATTGGACTTGATGTAAGTTATGTTATAAGTTACACTGAGAAAAGTGTACACTAAATAATATAAGTTGCTAATTAGCAAGCGATTAAGAGATCAGTGAAAAGATAACTATAAATACTATATTATGATCTTAGGAAAAGCATCTTTTCTTTCCTCTTTACTGAATATTTTGTTAGTTTAGCAATAAAACTTTATATTAAGAATCATTGCCTAAAATATCTTCTAATATAATTATAACAAGATCATTTTGCTATCTTAGTATATAGGACTAATATAACTATTCTATAACCATCACAAGAATACCTTGTCACATACCTGAAAACTAAGACAAACTAAAAGATGAAACCTTATCAGAGTCATATTGTCCCAGTCTTGACAAGAATAGATGTTGCAAATATATTGATTCTACTGATACCATTGTCACTAATAAAGATATTTAACTAGTTCATATATTTTCCAAGACAAATACCATTGCCCATGTATAAGCGCGAAAATTAGTATAAAATCTGACTACTGCACAATATGCAGAAGAAAAGTATGAAGACAATATTATTGCACTTTAGCAATAGTGTAACACAGAGCCCTAAGAGGTGAAGACTGCAATTGTGGCTCAGCGGCGGTGTGCTATCGCACCGCATGCAGTTAGCGTGCCGAGAGACACATATATGTAAATCCACTAGGCCGCTTCTCCCAAAAGCAACGATTAGTTCTACACTAGAAATCAACGTTTTTTAAGCCATTGGAATTCAGTCCATCGCACATAGCATTGCGGAGCCTCTACAAATTGTTGACCCTTATTCTTGAGCCTCATGATGTTGCTGCGATAGCGCTCAACGTTTGGCTCAACGTCGTCTACACTGTTTTAGCAATCCAAAAAGGGCTGGCTTTAGGGTTGGCCTTGACAAATAGTAACAGAAGTTCTATAACCATTTGTTGACTGCAAGAGCCATGGATTCTCCAGTTACAAAATTATCTTGCAAGTACAAGTGCAAACATAAAGTAAAGAAACTTAATTAATATAAAGCATTCTTAGAAAGTCATGGATATACCATTGCAGAATCACCATAAGATATTTAAACTAGCTTTAAAATAGAAGAAAATAACAATACAATGAAAATAAGTAATGTTTTGAATGACCAAGTAATTGATATTACCGTAGATAAGTCGAAAGCTCTATGAAATATTCATAACATTTAAGTTATTATCTATTAAAATGTTAAAGGTCAGATAGCAGAAAATCTTGCAATATTGTCTTAATTACAACAAGTATGTTTATTGATAATCTAATTAATCTAACTACACTAACTAAATAATATTAAATACTTGCTCAGTCATAAATATTCCAGACAGTTCTCTACTCTAATATCTCATTATTTTCAGTTTATAGCAAATAACTTTCAATTGCAAATAGAAGATTTTCTTGATCAAACATTGACTTTAAATCAATTACAAGTGATTCTCCATAATTCATATACTTCTCTAATGTTAATAACTTGCAATTAAAAACTCTTGACAGTTAACTTTCATTTAAACATGTGTAAATATTTATAAGTAGTATAACAACTATATATATAGCCCTTATAAACTAAATACTAGCTTATAGACTCTTAAAGTATTTAGTATTCTCTCATAATAAACTTACTTTTCTGAAACCATACTTAACGCAAACTTGAAGTCGTGACATAATGATATTATAAACCTATTGCTCTATATTCAATATACTATTTCAAGGATTTATTATAAAGTTAATAATATACTTTGTATTATAATATCCTGTGTTACCATATACTTATAACTTATTCACACTATCTAAGTCTATAAAAAGATTATCCAAAATATCTGAAATGTTTAACTCTAACTATATTTTCCAATTACCTTACTTGTAATACAATAAATCTCCCAAATGTAATATCAAGTCATCAAGTATTATTATCAATTGAAATTTAATTGCGTGTCTTTTTATAGTTGATATAAAAGTATTCTTGTTGTTTTGTAAATGTAAATATTCCAGAGTATCTTATCGACAAATCCTTATATATTATAAAGATTGTTGCATTATTCCATGTATAAAATATACTTTTAAAGTTGTATAGCAGTCAATCTATAAGAGTCTTATTGAATTAAGTTTCAAAATTGATACTATATATATATATCAAGATACTAATTACAACTAAAGAATACTAAAAAGAAAAGCGTTCAAATATTGTCAAAGCTAAATAAAAGAACTGCAGACAAGTGAATACATAATACAGTATATATAATACAACTTCAAATATAGTTTTTAATTAATTTTGCAATTTGCAAATCTTAAGTTGAAAAGCTTTCAATATTTAATATATCTAAAACTTAGTAAATCTATAAATCTCTTAAAATATAATTCAAGTTATTAGAGCAGTTGTAAATATACCTTAAATAAAACTTATATTTATTGTCTAAGAGCTTTTTTTTGTAAGAAACTTGTAGATATATAAGTTTTTACTGTAAATAATCTAGAATTTTCTTTTACTCTAAATCGTAAATTAAAGTAAAAATTATACCTTAAATTGCTCTAATAATACTTATAATAGTAGTTATTGCAGCAATTTCAATATTCATTACTGCTATACAGACTAAACTATTACCAAGCCTTATTTTAATATTTAGTTAAGCTTTAGCTTACTCATAAACTTAAACATACATATCAAATTACTAATTATCTTTTTCAAAAAAATGTATATATTTATATTTAAATACATATACACATAAAAAATTTTTTTACTAATCACTTTCAATCATTTCTAATTAACTCTTTAAATATTAATTAATGTATAATCACTTTCAGAAGAAAACTTAAAGTTTTGAGATAAAAACTTATTACTAGACTTTTTAGTAACTTATATTATTTAATTATTCTTTTCAATTTAAAGTATACTTTATCTATTTAAATAATCATTTTTAAGTTTTTTTCAGTCTAATGAGAATATACTTTATAGTATTACCTTTATTTACTTTTTTTAATCTTTTATAAAAAATAGCTTTTCTCTTACTTTTTTTTTAAAAAATTCTAGTACTGTTGAGCTGGAAATACTTAGACTATCTATTTTAAAAAGTATTATAAATATTTTAAGTCTTAAGTTATAAGATACTATAAATATAGAAATAGTATAGAAATTATTAAATTTAATAATAAATAAGATTTTATTAAATGTAATATATGATTAAGAAAGTTGATTATTAAATATAAAAAGTAATAAAACTTATCAAAACATAGTATTTAAAATAGTAAGATATAAATTGTTAAGTTTATATATTGTATACTATATATAGTAATTAAAAAGTATGAGAATAATATTCTAATTAAGACAGCTTTTACTTAGTAATCTCAACTAGTTATGACAATACTAAGAACTAAATATAAAAAGTGTTTAATAAACTATAAAGTATTATGATTAGAAATAGTTTATAAATGAAAAATAAAAGGAATTAAATAAATCTTAACTGATTAAGAAGATTAAAGAATATATTAGTTAAAAGTAATAAGTTAGATAATAATTATATAAGAAGTTATATAGTAACTTAAATCTTTTTAATTAAAATTAAAATTATAAACTATACTTTAATATAATAGTATTATAAACATTTCAAGCTTCTAGTTATAAATTATTATTGATATAGAAGTGATGTAGTATCATGAACATCTTGAGCCTTATCAGGAATGCCATAGATACAAAAGTAGTATTATTATCATTGGATTAGATTGTGAACCTATAGGGTTAAGAATGTCATATATGGCTTAGCAAAGATGAACTAAATATTAGGATGGATAGTATTTGTTGTAAGTAAGTAGGGGCCAAAATGAAGTTTACACAATCAGCACTCTTAATATTGAGAGTATGACTTATGATAAACTAATAAATTGGGACAATTTGACTTTGATGAGATCTTGTCTTTTAGTTTATCTGGGCATTCAGGTACATAGTGAGGCATTCTTAAGTTAACTGTAGAACAATTATGTTAATTCTATATACTAAGATAGTAAAACAGTTTTACTGTAACTATATTAAAAGATATTTTGAGGCAATGATTCTTAGTACGAAGCTTTATTGCTAAACTAATAAGACATTCAGTGAAGAGGGAAGGAAAGAAACTTTCCCTGAAATCCTAACGCTATATTTATAGCTACCTCTTTACTGATCTCCTAGCCGTTTGCTAACAGGTGACTTATACTTAAGCTATCTACTTGTGATAATCTGACTATAATAAGATCTCATCTCTTAGTTTATCTTGGCATTTATGTACACGGTGAGGTGATCTTAGGGTGACTGTGAGATAGGTGTATTAGTCCCATATACTGAAATAGTGAAACGGTTCTGCTATAACTATATCAAAAGATATCTTGGGTGATGATTCTTGGTACGAAGCTTATATTACTAAACTAATAAGATACTTAGTAAAGAGGAAAGGAAAGATATTTTCCCTGAGATTCTAATGCTATATTTATAGCTGTCTCTTCACTGATCTCTTGGCTACCTGCCACGGACGACTCATTCCACTTGAGGTGTTCTTTCCTTGACGTAACTCATACTTGACTCACAACTCTCCATCCATACCTGAGCTGCCTACTATACCCAGCTGATGTGTTCTTCAGTTACCAAGTATTCTTCAGCTCTTCTAGTCCTTTACCCATGACCAACGGTTTCTTGTCTGTAGATCGTGGTAGTCCTTATTAGCCGGTTGCTTCTTGGCTAGACCGCTTGGCAGCTGTATAGTTGACTAAGGTTATTGTCTTGACCAGAGTGTGGGTAATTTATTTGAGTTGCCGCAGGTTGCACAAATTCCTGCTTTGGCCCTCACCCACCCACAGTAAGTGCCGTCTATCCTTGTATTTGGTTCATCCTTGTCGAGTTGTTTGAGCTATCCATGTCTTACAGGCTAGCAATCTAGTTCAATGGTTTCAGCACCACTCCTGTGTCCATGACATTCCTAATGAGGCTCAGAATGTCTGTGACACTACTATACCTAGCTGATGTGTCTTTTAGCTGTCAAGTATCTTTTAGCTCTTCTAATTCTTCTCTTACGACCAATAATTCTATATCTGTTAATCAGTCACTTTCTAGTTGAGCCGCTTGACAGTTGTGTGGTTGATTGAGATTATTACCTTGACCGGAGTATAAGTAATTTATTGAGTTACTGCAGGTCACACTCTCAACACTAAGAGTACTAATTATGTAAACCCTTGCTTTGACCCCTACTCATCTATGGCAAGTACCGTTTATTCTTGTATTCAGTTTGTCCTTGCTGAGCTGTATATGCTGTTCTTAATCTTATGGGTCCACAATCTGGTTTAATGGTACCAGTGCCACTCCTATGTCTGTGGTATTCCTGGTGAGATTTGGAATATTTATAACATAAATTACCTATACCCTGATTAAGGCAACAACCTTAGTTAATCATACAATTGCCAAGTAGCCTAGCTAAGAAGTGATTAGCTAAACAGAATCATCATGACCCACCAATGTAGAATTGTTCACTGTAGAAGCAGAACTAGGAGAGCTGAAGGACACTTGACAATTGAAAGACATATTAACTAGGTATAATGCGCAGCTTAAGTATGGACAAAGAGTTATAAGTTACAATGATTCAAGTTTCATTATTAGATTCAATGTGAGTCAAGTATGAGTTATGCCGAGGAAAGAACACATCAAATAGTATGAGTCACCTGTTAGCAAATAGTTAAAAAGTCAGTAAAGAGGTGATTATAAATACAACATTAAGATCTTAAAGTCAACAGATAATTCAAATGGTTTTACTATCTTTTTTAATTGTAAATGTAACTTTATCTACTTAAATAATATTAGTTTATTACTTATTTATTTAATTTTAATATTCTTTACATTACTTATACTTTTATTCTTTATATTCTTTACTTAGGTAGAACTTTTTTTGTACCTTTCTTCTTGTCAGACTACTTTTTTAGATTTTTTATTGTTATTGACTTTGAAATTTTCTGCCTCCCTGTCTTGAATACAGTATAAAGTGCTAGTGTAGTTAGGTGAGAATTTGTAAGAGTAGTATAAATTATAGAATATTCTTCATAGTTGAAAATTTTTAGTAACGGTCTAGGGTACTTTTTACTTGCTAAAGAAGTAGTTAAGCCCTTTTGGTGCCATTCTAGCATAATCTGAATAGTACTTTTGGAAACCTTCTCAATTTTGGCAATTTCCCCCAAGCTCCTCCCAATACGACACCAAGTCACAATAGTGGAGTGCTTTTCCACAGAGTGCTCTTTTCTTTTTTATATGGCCATGTTGATACATGGTGCAAAATTTATGGGGGATTTCGTGACCTCTTTGCTTGGGAACGTGGGAAACATGGCATGCAGCGAAGCGTACGAACATATTTTTGACACAATTGTACATATCCTAGGAGAAAGGTAAAATATACGGATATCTCCCAACGTGTACGAGCTTCCCCAATAAGTGTGAACCACTTGTTACCTAAAGACTGGAGTCATAAATTCATAGCCTGGGAAGGCTGTTTGTTACGTGTATATGCATTCAAAGCCTATAAGCTTACGGAAAAGCTCGATGTCTACATTCAAAAAATTCTTAACGAAATAACCACAGCCTCCCCTCCACATATCTATACATTCAAACACCATATACTCACGTTAGTACTTCATGTTAAATATTGCACGCCTTCTAACCCTAATTCTCACAGTTCTACCTCACACTTACGCGTCAATCCTCTCTTGAAAACACAGAGGAACTCATCCGCACGTGCATATGAAACGTATGTAGCCGAAGTGCTTCACGCTCACACGCCCAGAGTGGATGTATAACTACAGAGATCCGCTATATGCTTACACATTCCAAACCCCTACGCGTATGGGCATACGTCCATCTAGCATTCAGACATTTGACAAAAATTGTGGTCAAGGTTTCGAGGCTCGGGCCGCGATCGATCTTCGCGAGTACCGGCACGGAGGGCCCTGGGAATCTGGGGAACTGAACGGATGAGACATCTATCACGATAACTAGTAATCTTAGCTATTTCTAATGGCGTCTGCGCAATTCGACTATGATACAATCTCACGATCAAGTCTCCTCTGCTTCTTTTGATTGGACTACATATTTCCTCTTTGCTTTAGATAATAGTCTATCCGAAGGATGAGTCACAACCATGCGCCAGAGTAGATTAAAGGGAGAGAGCGGACTAGAATGAGGAACAACCAGGCAGTTCTTTTTCTTTTTGCTGGAAGAAAAGACATGCTTATGCCTTCCAAAAGGGAACCAGAAAGGGCCTGTTGAGGCGGCGGGTGGGATGGAGTCTGTGATTTTGATGAGAAGCTGAGGCAAGAAGCGAACGTGCCGGGGCGGAGAATGAAATGGAGATGAAACAGAACGACAATTTTGAGGTTCAAGGTTTATGGAACAAGGAAAGTGGCAGTATTATCGCCAAATCAGATTGGCTTTTTGCCCCGAGCGCAGTGAAACAGACGGACGGAGGTACTTGTAGAAGCAAGATGCAGAAGCAGAGCGCCGATTGATGAGAATGCAACGTGAATGAGAACAAGAGTCGCCAATGAAAACGAAAAGCAGGAAAGAAAGATGAGATTCAAATCTTGAGTGACCATCTAGATTCCCTCCTTCTCTCCTTTCCCTTCACTGATTATGCAATTTCACAAGTCTCCACCCTCTAAACCACCAGCCTTATGTGGCTAGTAGTTCAACTCACCACCTCCATTCCCACCTACTGCATCTAAATCTTCATAGCTCTTGAGGTTACGGCCCTGTACTGCTTCTCTCGGACCCACAGCCGCAAGACCAGCGCCGTCTCCCCACCTGCCGCCCACTGGGTTAAGGCGTCTCGGATCACCGCCAGCACGTGGGGGACTATATCTCCCAGATGGGGCTCCCCAGCGGGCGTCCCTTGGACGACGATCGTAGGGACCACTTCGGGCTTCTCGCGTGCCGTTGTTGCGTCTACGCATTGGTCCCGTTTGTTGGCGATCGTCCGTGCCTACAAAATCTGAGGGAGGACCAACCCAGCCAGCTGGTGGTTGAACTGTATGATGACCGAATAATGGAGGAAAGCCAGGCGGCGGCTGGAAAACGCCAGGCATTGGTGGTGCGAAGCTCAACGGCATATTAGCCAGATTAAATCCACGAGGAGTTCCAGCAGGCATATGGTTGTTATTCACGGGGAAGTGGCCATTGCTATTCGCATCTGTACGAGAGGGCGCAATGTGTGCAGGATCGAGCACGTATGTGTTAATTAGCTCAAACTAATGCATTGAATAGCTGTTAGCGGACAGTCTAGAAGGATTAGGAAATAGAATGAGACTTACATCGCGTTTAAGCGCGTCAAGCCACTCAGGGTGGCGTTTCTCTACATGTTTTCTCCAAAAAACTTCAGCTTTGAAAAGTTTGGTGCATTCAGGGACCTTGCAACGCCATTTATTCTCATCTTCTTGCTTGACATGTTTTGCCAACTCCTCAGTCATAGCTTCCTCCAACGGCTTGCCTCCGAGCTTTCGAATATCGACATTATCAGGTTCTAGTATCTGCATGATCTTGTCCTCAAAGGTCTTTACCCAGTTAAAGGCACGCTGTAACTGCTGGTCGTTCCTAGAGAACCCGTTCCTTGGGAATGACTTCTGATCTGGGGCGGGCGAAGCCTCAACTGATGCATCCATACTCTCTCTCCGCTTAGAGGGAAACGGTTCGCTCAATGCACTGGCGCGGGCTGCAGCTTTCGCGGCCGTGCTTAATGACGATCTCGGTCTCCGAAGATGGCCACCAGGGCATTTTCGAGTGAGCTCGTGCACCGAGTCGCTCTCGAAGACGCAGAAAAAGCAAAAGTTGAATACACGGCGTAGATACTCAACCATTAAATCCAGCTTTTTCTTCTTGACAAGAAGCTCTTCGTCGTCCGTGTCCTCATCCCAGGCACCTTCATCATCTTCATCTCCGCTCGCTTCTCCCATTTCTTCATCGCCGCCAACCATATCTCGTTCTTTTCTCTCTGCCTTAACCTTTACTGGGCCAGTTGCCGGGGCCTGTAGCCAACCTTTGTCTTTAAGGCTGGCGACTCTATCATCTATCTTCTCGAGTCCGCCATATTCAGGACCAAGCTCAGATTCAAACTTTGAGATGAGTCTTGTGGCGAGATCTAAGTCCTTTTCTATACGCTCAGGGGCAGAGAACAGATCCCAGAGCGCCTTTTTCTTAATCTCTTTGGGTGGCGAGTGAACGCCAACATGGATTGTAAAGTCTTGTCGGACTTCATCATGAATAGTCTTCCCATTGATGGCTTCTAATGCTTGATTTGCTGTAGAACCGGCTCCATCAGCAATTTTCTCTGGGACAGGCTTCTCACTAAGATCTTCCCAGTCCTCGTCTCTCCCATCCGCTCTCTCCGCAGGATTTGAGGTTTCCGGACCTGGGTGCAGCATCACCCAGCCGATACGGTGGAAGCGCTTGCTAGGGTTGGGATCGCTGAGACTGAGCCAGCGGAGCCCACCTTCTCCTTCGCTAAGATGCTCTTTGCAGAAGTCTTCGATCTTCTCCCGATTTACCGTTGGAGCGATAGTCTTGATTAAGAGCGTTGGTTGAAAGACACTCTCATCTCGGATATCGCCGCCTCGTCCAGGAACAAGATCTCCCACTGCCAGAACCTCTGCTGCAGAGCTCATCTCTCCCTCTTCTTTTTCGATGACACCGCCAGCCCCATTGTATTCGCTCTTATGTATCCCCTCAAGAGAGAATTCATCAAACAAACCAGCCTCGAGGTCATTCTGCCACTGCATCCAGGTGCCACGACGGAATTCGCTCAGTCGCTGACGCATTCGATCTCTTATCTCCGGGACGTAGCGCTCAATAAACCACTCTTCCTTCTTATGGGCCTGAACGAAAGACCGTGCCATCCTCACCTGAAGTTCCTCCTTATAAGCATCGTAGGCCATTTGAATCTCTGCCTTTTCCTTATCGCGATCTTCACGTACTTCACGCTCACTCTTTGCACGGTCGGAAGGACGGCGACCACCAGCCCCTCGAGAGCGCTCACGTTCCTGCTTGATGGCTTCGTTACCCCGCCACCATTCTGCGAAGTATGAGAATCCAACTTGGTAATCGAGTCTACTGGGGTCTGGGATTGGATTGACGAGGATGGCGCTCTTCGGCATGTCTACTCCAGGTACGTAGCGGTCAATATTTGGAGGCGGTGATGCACGACGGCGATCGTCGCGGTCACGGTTCCCGGCATAATATTCGTCCCGAGAGATCCGAGCGTCAGGTTGATAGCGATCGATGGGTAAGGGGGAACGGGAACGATTTCGCGGGCGAGCCCGACGATCTATAGGACCTATAGTATCAAAATAAGATGGTTGCCGATCCAGGCGTTCTGAGTACACTGGTAATCTCGAAATACCCCTAATTAAGTGGGAAATTGGAGAAAGAGGTGAATAAGCCATGAAACATATAGAGACAGCCCTAGTTAGTGTGAAGAAAAATAAAAGTGTCTCCAGCCTGAGGTACCTCAGGTTGGGACTATGCTCCTGGTGGAATCTGTAAGACAATACAAGAAATGACTAGAGATAAGATTACTTCATAGACAAACACCTAATGAGAGGAGAATTTATGATAGATAGGCGAGGTTAGTGTCAGAAAAGAAACATCACTTGTTATTGACTCACCAGGCGATCTAGCTCTACGGTAGAAGTCATCACCGGGCCGACCAGCATTTCGTGGGGACTCAGGGCGTCCACTCCATCGTGGTGGAGCTGCTTCGACTGGCGTCCTAGGCTCTGGGGACCGGCGATATGTAGAATAAGAATCCATCTTATTGAATATGTCGAGAGATCTGGCTCTCGTAATTAGAGGCTGGATTAGAGGAATAAGGCTGGTCTATCTTCCAACGCGTAGGATCGAACTTGTTCCCTGAGGAGATGAGAGATGGGATCGTAAGATGGTGACACGGATCGAGCTGCAAAGAATGGTAGACATCGTGTAAGTTCGTCTGCTCAAAAAGCGTCGACAGGGCGACTAGGAAGGCACGAGTGGAGAGGCAAATTTTATGGATAACCACGACAATAGAACGAGGGGAAAGTAAGCGGTAAGTGCGGATTCTGACAGCTGCCAACCGCGCGAGACGGATTGAAGGGCAGAGAAGAGCTCTCTCGCGTGAAAGAGTAACGGGGCAAGTGATGATCGGGCTTCATAATGCACAGTGAATGTAGCAGGGGGTGGGGACAATAAGGTTTGATGATGGTTATGATGATTATGAAGATTGGGAAGGGAGAAGACCAACAAGTAAGACTGTCGATACTTAGCGATGCATGCACACTGATCCTGTCTAGAGCAGAGATGCAGGGCGGGATGATGGAGGAAGTATGGAGATTCGGGCGTTCGCGAAGAGCGAAGTCAGGGCGTACGGTCGGCTGTTAGAGCTAACTGCGCGTTTCAGCTATACCGTTCTGGCGTTAGCGAATAGAGTTGACACCGCTGCGATCGAGTTAGCGTGGGCCAAGCGATGCAGGTGCAACTGTTGAATGGGGAATGGGCGATGATATCATGGAGTGCTCGATTAGGACAGCACACGATATGTCGAATTGCTCCGCGTCTCGGCGGGCACTGAGGAAAGCTTCACTTACCACAAAACTACCCTAACTTCGTACCTGTCGGTCACCGAACTGAAAAACGAGTCACCGTGTCAGCCCATCTACTCTGGTACGTTCGACCGGACGCGTGCGAAGTTGTACGAATCAGGGGAAAATGCCAATCGGGGTAAACACTGCCTTTGACGTGACTTGCTGCTGACTTAGGATATGTGTTAGCAGTTATAAGGACGGAGAGCAGTGGCATTTACACGGAAAGCGAGAGCTGTAAGGGAAGAAGGAGCACGAACAGCGAAAAGGTACAGTACGAATACCTTATGCTCCTATTTCGCTGCCGAATGAACAATAGGATTGACAAAGTACCTTCGTTTGAATTTCACTAACTTCAATTGAATGTCAGTAGTCTCAACGGCAGTAAGTAACGACAATAGAAGTGCGCAAAGTCGTAAGGCTACAGTACAGCGGTTGGAAACGAGTGGTTAATGTTTGTTTGCCCTTGCGCCAATAGAATAATAATAAGACGCAGATTCTACCTTGTAGCTCGAACTCCGCTAACTCGACGGCTGTCAGTAGTTTGTAAGTAAGAGGCTGTATTTTCACGAAAAAAGACTATTGTAGCTAGGAAGACGAAGAACGCTCTTGTTCGAGTCCCGCCCGCTCGTAGGTGGAATTACCTTCGGGAACTCAGCTTTCTAGCTCAGATATGCGTCAGGAAGGGTTGAACAAGCGGCGTCTTTTCGAAGCTGTAGGAGGAATGACTGTCCACCGCCAGAAAGAGGTGTTCGGCTGTGTTTTTCATTCACTTTTAGAAAAAGATCTTGCCTGGACCGTCCTCGATATTTGAACTATGCCGACTTAATTGGACGTTAATGGTTGTCAAGACGAGAGTTTCTAGGAAGCCCTGTAGGTAGAGACCCTTATTCCAAGGTGAACGTGTGCAGTGGTTTAATGGCCGTGTCTTAACCCACGCTGACTCGATGTATTAGTCGATAGAGTCCTAAGCACTGAAGCTGTGAGCGAGGGAAATTTAATATCCTGTAAGTAACCGTTCACCGGAATCCACCATGCCATGCGCTTCTATGCATATGAAGTCTCCTTGTAATACTTGGAGGGCTTAATTAAAAGTTCACCTTATGTCTTGCAATTCTGGCTGACTTATGCTGAGGTTAGTAGTGGTAAGGGAGAAAGCTCGGTCACCGAAGAGTTCAATTGATAGCCCTTGCAGGTGAGTAGCAAGCTTTCGTTCACGTTAGGGCTTTTTCTGTACAAGCTCGAGCAAGTCTAGAGTAGATCAGTGTTATAAGGCGACGAAACTGAGAGCTGTGTGAAAGAGGTGTTTAAATTTGACGCTCGGATCTTGAAGATGAAGAATCGCGATGACCAGATGGAAGAAGAGCGAGCACGAAATGTGTGTTGGAACTCTTGCTGACTTGACGTTCGTAGTTGTAAGAAAGAAGATTCAGGCTCAGTACATCGATTTTGCAACCCACAGAGGTGAGCAAGATTTTTTCAATTCACTTATGCTCAACATGAGCATGGGGAAGGCCAGACGGAACTTTGAATTATGGTTGAAGTCGAGGCGGAGATGGAAAAGGGGTTCAGGGGCTAACGCTGGTTGGATTCTGTGCAACCACGAGATGGGGGCATAAATTGGAAGAGATTAGGACCCATAGGCAGCTTATTCCCACACCGACCTAAAGCTGGGACTGTGAGCGTTAGAACGATCCAATAGTGTCAAAGTAGCTCAGACCTGTACGACTCATTGATGTCCACAGGACCAGCAGAAAGCTATTCGTGGACCCAAGATGGCTCAACCTCGTATGCCTGCCATGGAAATGAAGGGTACCTGGAAGCCTAGAGAGCCAGAAAGGGCACTTCTAGGAAATGATGCTGCTGGTTTGGTGTGCCTTCATATCAAAGTGTCCAACATCAGATCTATGGATGAGATTAATATTCTAGAGCGTGAAAAGGGCCTTGTAGGGTCTCTTGGACGAAATAATTTTGATTCAAAACGCAAATCCTAACTCGTCCAAACTATACAGAAGCTCGGTTTTATTAAAATAATGATGTCTTACATTCCATCCTTGACGCTGCCTGCGCGGGTCTTCGCAACGCCTGCAGTATCTATTCTGCTGCCAGTTACCATGGGTTTTGGGATTGGTTATGCGGTATCGCGTACGTGTTCCACACCCTGTTGTGATCTGCCAATGGTGATATGAAACTAATGCCTACATGTGTATCTCACTATCCAGCAAAGAAAGGAACCCCGAAAATGTACCTCGCTATGAAGCAACCGCCCTTTCGCCCGCCACCATGGGTCTTTGGACCCGCATGGACGACCCTCTACAGTTTGATGGGCTACGCCGCCTACCGTGCCTGGACGGCTAGCATAGCCTCCCTTGACCCTAAGATTGTCGAATTGACGAAAGTAGGTCCCCTCTGCAAGCCTCTCCCATTCATTCTTAAAGCCCGCCTTAACCCTCCACAGCAAGGAGCAACCCTTTACACCATCCAGCTAGGCCTAAACATGATCTGGTCTCCTCTCTTCTTCGGGATCCGCCGCCCAATCGCCGCGCTTGTTGACATTGTCGTCCTTTGGGGCTGCGTGGCTAAGCTTATCCAGACTTGGAGCCAAGTCGATGAGATTGCCGGTTGGTGTCTTGCGCCGTACTTGGGGTGGTTGACCTTTGCTATCTACTTGAATGTAAGTTGCTCTTAGCTGCGCACCGTCACTTGCCGGTCTACGGCGGAGTGGTTTTGACCGACTCTCTTCTAGGCTGGCGTCGGATACCTGAACGAATGGGATATCAGTGATAAGGAGCTTATGGATTCGCCTACTACGGGTAAGAACGCCGAGTCAACCAATGCGAAGAGAGGCAATTGATTACAAAGAGCCACGGGTTATGGTGCGGTATGAATGGAGAGGATGAAGTGCTCAGGAGGCCTACACTTTCAATTGCCATTTCCATTTGCCCCGTCGATTATCTGCAATTTCGTTTGAACTTCCGAGACCTCATGTCATGCTACCATGTGCATATAACTTGCCGCTAGAAGTAGTACAAGAGAAATGGGAGATTCGCTTTCGTGAAAATACTTGCCAAAAAGACCGCTCCTAAAGTGCCCTCTATAACAAGAATGAACATTGCAAGACCTATGAGTATCCCAACCATATGGAGACTAAGCATTCCACATAACTGCCATAGCTGTAGCAACCCACACACCCTATCGCCGCCTGTTCCCCTCCCTCAGTAACCTAACCTCCGCGCGATCCACTTCTCTCCTCGCCTCTATCTCTCCTAACTTCTCCTGCAACTCTCTGATTTTAGCCTCCTTCCCCTTCAACGCCACTCGACTGATATCTCGCCCCCTCGCTATTCCCTGCATGCGAAGCGTATGCTTGTTTAACAGAGTCACAAGTTCGTCATGTGCTGCTTCAGGGAGAGTGATATCGTGTTTTGTAAGGAGGGCAAGGACTTCGTCTTTTAGATCGGAGGAGGTGGAGGTAGTAGTGGTAGTGCTCGCGCCGCCGCTGGGTTTGGTGGGGTCGTGGAAGCGGAGGGGTGAGGGAGTAGTGAGGGGTGCTATTAGTGGTGCATTGGTGGCTGGGGTGGTGTAGTTTGTGAAGAGGTTCTTGCGGGGTGTGGGCGTTTGGGGCGTTTTGAATGGGTCAGGTTGGTCGGAGGGGTTGAAGTACCGGGAGGTGGTGGCGGTTGTAGGGGTTTGGAGACCCGTTTCGGTTGGGTTTGTGGATGTGCGAGGAGGCGGGGAGGGAGAGTGGCTTCGTTTGCGGGGTGAAGTGACCATCCCGGTTCGTGCTGCCTTGTGCGGAGTCTGAGGTGGTGGCATGGATGCAGTACTGGTTTCATAGGTTTGCTTTGGGAGAGTGGGGTAGAGGGAAGATGATAAAGAAGGCAGAGAAACGTTTTCGGTGCGCCTCGAGAACTCGGCAGTCTCGTCGTCTGTGAGAATCCAGTCGTACGACTCTTCGTTTGAGCCTGCGTCGGCCTCAGCATCGCTCCAGTCTCCGTAGAAGTCATCGCCCAACAGAATGTTCGGAGAGCGCGGTGGTTTAGACGGTGTGACTTGGGTGCTTCCGAATCCTACTGCGGTGTCGACGCTGCCTAGGGCAGAGATTCCCCTGGAGACACGCCGTGGAGTGGTGTTCGGATGGGGTTCCGAGCGCGAGTTGTTGCTCACCAAGGCAGCTTGTTCCCTAGGCTTTGCTTCGTCCTCCCAGAGGAAGAAGTTACACGTTTTGTTTTGACATGTGTAGACTGCAACAGCGAATATCAGCCTAGCTCTCTATTATCGATGTGAAGCCAGAAACAAGATAACGCAGTAACAGAGCTTGCACTCACACCATCGCCCAAGATTGGCATTCTGCTTCTTCGTCTGCAGGTGTAGCGCAGGTAGTCGGGGCTTGCAGTTACCTGTGTGACAAAAACGGTAGATCGTTAATTGACGATGAATCTCTCGCGGTGGTTCGTGGAGAGAGTGATAAGTTGGAGCAAGCTTACATAGCCAGTTACCGTCTTTAAACAAGCCCTTCAGAGGCGCTCTAGGTGGGCTCTGGGCAACGCCACCTCCGCCGAAGTTGGAGCTGTTTCCGAACATGGCGCTCTGTTTTGTTCCGATGCGACAGATATGCCGTGTAGAGCTTCAGATAGCATGGCACGTTGTGCCGAGGATCGCTGAAGCTAAGAGCAATTGCGAAGCAGTTGCTTTCGATTTTAAATCGCCTGAAACTATGGTGGCGAGTGTTGTTGTCGTAGCATGAGTTACTCTATCAGCTAGTAGTTGCCTAGTATACGAACAATGTATGGGTCGCGGAACTTTCCCAGACGTTCCCCGAGGCTTCTTAAGTAGAGTTAATAGTTAATTTTAGTCAAACAAATTGTTATCCCCTTGATGGTCTAGTTGGTAGGGCATTCGGCTGTAAAGGTTATAGATTACCGAAGT
Organism: Nothomitra cinnamomea; assembly: GCA_022345685.2. Lineage (NCBI taxonomy): Eukaryota > Fungi > Ascomycota > Geoglossomycetes > Nothomitra > Nothomitra cinnamomea. The sequence continues at coordinate 141,595 of JAJDMX020000010.1, read as the reverse complement.
ATCCCCGGTTCGAGTCCGGGTCAAGGGACTTCCTTTTTTTTTTTTTTTATTCTTTTAGCTGATACTTGCTCCAAGGATCACGCCCCGGAGCTCACGGTAGTTCACTGGTGTGTTTCTTTGTTGCCTTGCTGTCGTGAGAACGGATCTAGTGATTCATAACTGCACTAGGAGGAACATCAAACGTATTTAGTTAGTTCCAGTGTAAGGGCAGTTCTGAAGACCATCTCGAAATTTGACACAACGGTATAAACCAGGGATGTTAACAAGTGTCTTTCAGCAAGAGCATGGGAGGAGTATTTTGCAAATTTTGGCATGTCTGTCTGTCTGTCTACCTTGTACGAGAATCTAAAATCGTCTACAACCATCTACTTGATTTAAAAGGGCAAACGAGTGGTTTGGTGCGGCAAGATGAAGAAGTCACCGAGGGGAAGAAAAGCAGTCTATCTGAAGTAACAATAATGGCTATCTACCGTTACGTCCCTGTTACAAGGAAAAGCCGTTGCCCATTACTAATGTCTGAAACGGATACCGCATCCCAAACCCCATGATGAACAGAATGAGTAATGCAAGCCATGGGAGGTTGCCGCTCTTGTCTGCTAACGAGCGTACAGTTAATATACCGAAAAAACAATGCTTCTAACCCATTACTCTGCAAGGACCATCCTCAACATGGCCACAAAGCTGGGCTGTAATTTATGCAACTCCTTTATCTCTGGCTTTTGTGGTTCACCTGCTGTTCGGCGTAAATGGTCTTGCTTTCTTGCTCGCCGTTTACGCTCGGCGGCGATGGGGTCGAGTTCATCGTCTTCCTCGTTCTCGTCGCTGGTTTCGTCATCGTCTTCGATGGTGAGATCTTGGAGGTCCATCTGCGGCGAGTAGGTTAGCAAGCCTGGCTTTGGGGTGGGGTAGGGAGTCAACTTACCTCGTTCAGTCCGAAATCGCTTCCCTTAAAGTGGTTTGCACCCGGAACAGTCTCCACGGTCCCTTCAGCAGCCATCTTCTGCCTAGTCTTGTCTTGATGCCACCTCTTCCGCGCTTCTTGCCATTTGATGAGTTCGTTTATTTCATTAACCGCAAGGGTTTTGCCAATCTGTCTCATATCCAGGGCGCCTTGGAATAAAGCGTTCATGTCTAGCTTGCCTCCGGCGGGTCCCTTACGGAGGAACTCTAGAATACCTTCCAACCAGCCCATCAAATTGTCGAAGAGACCGTCGTCATGAATGTGAACCTCATGGACAAATTTATAGAAATTGTGCTCGTGGCGAGCGCAAAGATCAATGAAGGATTGCACGGTCTGATTAGGATCCGTAGAGAGGTCTTGATTCTGGGCCTTCGTTACGACCTGGATAAGGTCATCGATGAAGACTGCAAAGTCGGTAACGCTGTTGTAGACATTCGCAGATTTGTATACACGGACCAACGGCTCGTAAAAGATGGTGAAAAGGTCTCTAAAAAGTTGGAGAGTAACAGGCTATTAAGGCGTTAGTTAGAGTACGGATAGATAGAGCAAAGGAGGGACAACCTACCTCCTCGATGATGCTCAACATCATGGCTTTATCTCTCTGTCTAGTATAGAGCTTCAGGAGTTGCTTAAGATAAGCAAAAAGTTGTGCACCAGCTTTCATTTCAGCATCCACCTAGAGTTCTCTAGGTCAGCAATTTCGAGTAGCAGTATTCATTATTGGTGGGAAACCAACATTTTCAACAGCGTTATTCCACGCAACATAAGCGTTGAAGACTCTTCCAGTTTGTTCTGGGTTCAACTCTGGGGGTAATAGTTCAGACCTAAGAATTGCAACAACGAGGTCCATGTCATCCAGAGCAGCCTCGCTCCGAATCCTATTCTTGACCGCTTCATCGGCCTCAGTGAACGCCTTCAGTTTGTCACAGAAAACTTGATCATTAATCTTAATCGTCAACGAATCGATAGGCTTCTGAAACGCTTTGATCCCATCGTGTAGAGTCATAGCCAGAATTCTCTGCATGAGTGACCGAGATCCGAATGGCTGAGCTAGGAAAAGGTCGAGAACTCCTGACATAACGGCGGCAGGGTTGGCGATACGGATGACGTTCTTCAGAAGGGTATATGGAAGAAGAGAATGGACTCTCTTCAATGAAGCAAACATTTCAGGAGAGTTGTCCTCCGCAAGGAAAAGATGATATACAGTCGCAGCAACCCTAAGGAGGTCCAATTAGCACTATTACTTAACAAGTTCCAGGGGTAGATTGCTACGTGCTCTATCCTCAGCCATTCCGCAAATTTCTTGTACTGCACGCTTAGGTCTTCTATTTTCTCTTTCTCGCGAATCTCCTGGAATAGCTTTGAGAGACCATCTGTTCATGGGTGAGTATTTACCAAATAGCTAAAGCAAAGTATATGGGAATAGACTTACTGCTTTCTACAACGTCCCTTCTAAACCTCTCCATGTAGACATCTAGCTCCCTTGCCCTCTCTCGCGCAATTTCATAGAACTTTTGTTGCTCTTCTAATCTAAGTTCGTCCATCTCTCTGCGTCTTTCAATATCTCCTCTTTCTTCCTCATTCGACTTGATGGGATCTCGAGATAAAAAGTCGTCCATAGCCTTCGTGTTCGCAACTTGTGGATTTTGAAGTAGCGTTCGGAGAAAGGCCCTCAGGCCAATTCGTTGGTTTTCTCGCCATAGAACAATTGGTTTCTGAAAATCGTCCGTAGAAGCTCTTGGAGAAGGATTTAGAGACCGTGAACGCCGATGATCAACGAGAGCACGCAGAGATCCATTATCTTCACCCATGTATTCATTTGCAGGAGTTGTATCTTGTGTTGATACTGACGAGACAGAGTCACTGTCGCCTCCTACGCTCAAGTATGCAGCGTGCGCAGACGAGGTTTTGTTCTTTCTTGGGACAGAGGGGAGAATCTTTCCCGGCAGCTCTGTGCGAAGATGTCGGTGCAGTTTGACAAAGTCCCCGTATCTACGGCCCACAATTCTGCTTTCCTCTCCACTGCGTTTGACCGTCAATATGAATTGCTATTCGAAATTCCCATTAGTGATATGACCTAATTTGTTATATATTAGTCCTAATATATGGAGATACTGACTGCATGGGTATGATGCCTTATATTCCTCTTTATCGAAGTCATCCTTACTCCAGCAACATTCACGGTCCACCCATTGATCTCAGGCCCTTCTGGTGTGTTGACAAGTAGTCCCTGACCCTGGGCACCTCTATCGATGGGATCTATCTCAGCGAATCTGATACGCTCTTCATATCCAGACGCCGTAGGTATACCGGAAACCATCATCAACTCAACAAGCTTCTTAGACTTCAGTGCTAGCTTCCGCCTCTTTGTTTCCTCCAGGCGATCCTCAGAAGAAGAGATGTGCTTATTGGCAAAGGATTCAAGAAACTACATGGAAGGATAGATAATTAGCTTCAGTTTCCTCTGTGGAAATTCAAGTATGGATCGACATACAACTTGCAGCTTGTCCTGCCAAAACTCTTTCTCCCTCGCATGATCCAGAAATGGAAAGTTTCGAACATGATGCACGAAAATATATCTCAGTATTGGCAAGTCTGAGTCCAAGGGTGAAACCTCTCCGAATTCCGACCTAAAGGGCGCACCGAACCGTTGGAGAGCCGTAGGGGATGAGAGTTCCGAGATTTCATACTCGACTTGCTGAGATATAAGTTCCCGCTTTAGGTCTGTATTGAAAATTCAATTAGCGTATATAAATACGAGACTAGCCGTTTGACTTACAATGTTCTTGCTTTCCAGTCAAAATCTGGCCCTCTGGTGGAATATCAGAGTTCTTCCTCACTGCAACATTACTTTGGGCTATCCTGGCTGCAACCGCTGGATCTAGTACGGCATTCTCATTGTTCGCAGTAGAACCAGTCCCAATGTCAACAGTTGGCGCTGCCATATCGAGTCCACTCTTCAATCTCACGGATTTTGGAAAAATGAATATTTAAAGAAGAAAAAGACTAAGACAGAGCCCAGACCGTTGCACAGGTTGTAAGCTCGCACAACCGGTCTCCCGGAAATAAAATAGCGCAGGCACAACAAACGGGTTACCTTAGTGGGGTCTAGAGAGGTGCCCCGCCGTTCAGTTCAGCGTACCCCAAGTGAAAGGTTGTTAGCTCCCTAAGAATCGGCCAAACTTGTCGTTGAAAAAAATCGAAGATTTGGATGTTGAGCAAGTTTTGATCTGATTAAAGATAACTAGTCGTCGGCATGTGGTTTCTTCATACATGGGTAGTGCACGCGGGCGAAGCAGATGACGGCATTTGATTCACTCCGCCCCGTCTAAGTCAATAAATAAGCACATGCGTGCTGCGTGTATGCTTCTTGGTGCACTGAAAGACGCGTATTCACCGCAACCGAATCACTGCGGTGATACTCAGCTTACGCATATGTTGGAAGGGCTGCGTAGCTTTGCCAAGTCACATAAGCCCAGGTCGGTCTCGGGCAAACGATATAGGTACCTCGTACACTACTGAAACACCACCAGGACTATAGAATCTTGTCCCGACTACGTCCCACCGCTCAAACTCATATTCCTTTTCTGTATCATCAGAGAGAACGCATGGATACCATTTGACTTTATAATAATACAACAACCGTTGAATCGCCATCGCAGCGAAAGCTCGCTGCTCAGCAGTACGTGCTGATACAGTGAGCTGAAGGGAATTAAACACACGCTCGCTCTCATTCCACCCTTACACGCTCGTCAAATTTTAGCGAGCTTCATGTTATTTCTTAAGAATCTTCCGTATATAATCTCCGTTTCCATGTTCTATCCCTCTCCCATTTGCTCATGTCATTGCCATGAACATTTGTTGGTTATTATATATGGTGTGTTCTCGTGGTGCCAGCAATAGTCTTGCCATGCATCATCCCTATATCACTCATTAGCGTCCTATCGCATCCTTTGAAGAACAGAAGATCTGCTCACGATCCCCACTAGCAACCTTTCCTCTCCTGCCTGTCAACTTCCCCGCCAACTTCCTCGCCACCCCATGCAATCTCACCCCCAAACTCGGCCTAGACTGATGATGGCTCATCGGCATCGGTCCTGTCGCCACAGTCCTGTTGTTGAGCTTAGATCTGCGCGTTCCGCGCCATCCTCTGGTTGTGGCGCCCGTGGTGGCTGTCCCGGTGTTGAGACGGTTTGATCGTCTGGTGCCGGCGGGACGAGTGAGGCGGGTAAGGAGGGAGGGTTTCCGTCCGGTCGCGGTGGCGGCGGTGGTGGTGCCGCGTGTGCGGCGGGTGCGTCCTCCGAATAGCATTGTAAATGGTTATCGTGTGGTGGTGGAAGTAGTGTTTTGATTTGCGTTTGTGTTTTGTAAAGCTTTGGTATCTTTGGACTTTTTAATGGTTTAAGTTGTGAAGGACAAGCTCTTGTATTATATATCTACAGTGTACCAATGGAGCGTAGTCTAAGGGGTGGCCAATATCAGGATTTGCCGCATAATGTTGCCAGCCCCCTGCGACGTCATTTGGGTTAGCGATGATGATCGCGAACACAAAGAAAGGAACCTTCTTGACGGTCTCGAGCCAAAAATTATTGACCCGAGAAGTCATAGGCTGCGTGGTAAAGCAGGTTTATTGAACGGATGTTCCCACGTTATGTGGCGGCAGAGCTTATTTTGATATGGTTCGTTTACCGGCAAAAACATTGTGCAATGAAGTCATTTTGGGGCGGCGATCACTTGTGGCTGATGCGTCATACCACAGGGACGCCATCAGCCACCTGATATGCATCCCTATCGAAACTTATGCGGGGAAACTTTTTTTATCCGGTACGAAACTGCGACGAACGCTATAGTTTACACTTTGGTATGAATTCGTACATGTCCGCAGCCTCCCATATCATCGGAGCACTAGCCAAACTAACGCGATAGCGCAATATCATCGATCCTCAAAATCATCTTGACTGTCTCGGCTGCAAGTTCCACTGCACTTGTACTGACTAGGAGCGGTTGTAGGACATTCTCTTCTGCGATGTTGGACTTTACCCCACCGCTCTTGATGCTTACTCCTGCATTCTTCTCGCCGTATTCATGTCTATGCCGTAGATCCGTGACCACTTTAATAGAGTTGAGCCCGGCGTTCTCTGCGAGGGTCGTTGGGATCACTTCCATGGCGTCTGCAAATGCTTTCCAGCAGATTGCTTCGGTGCCTGTTAAAGCACGAGCTTGCTTAGCAAGAGATTGTGCGATCTCGATTTCGGGAGCTCCGCCGCCGGCGATTAGGGCTCTGTTTTCGCGAGCAGTTAGTACCCGATGATAGACAGCAGAAACATACGGAATGTACCTCTTCTTGACTAAGCAACGAATGACACAAAGCGCATCGTGCAAACTCCTCTCCGCTTCGTCTAATATCAAGCTATTTGCACCTCTGCAGACGATGGATACGGTCTGACCTGCGCCTTTTACACCCGTGATCTTGACCGTACGAGAACCTGAGGATTGCACTTCCTCGACAAGTTCTGCTGAGCCCAGCTTGTCTTCGGTAAAAGAGTCGATATCGGCAATTGGTTTGCAGCCAGTACTCTATCATGGAGTTAGCTAGCGATACTAAATCGCCCCTCGTTAGGATAACTAAGGGGACTTGCCTTGCAGATAAATTCGACTTCATCACGTTCAATATCCTTAATGCAAAGAATATTCGTTTTCGCTAGAAAGTGCAAACTGAGATCGTTAACAGCATCTCTCAGGATAGATTTCTGAATGAGAAGGGTATTGCATTTTGCCTTCTTGATCTTCTTGACGAGATTAAGTAGGTATGCTCGCTCCTCTTTAAGGATCTTGTCCATTTGGCGGTAGTCATTTACGACTATTTGGTTCTCCATCTGTGCCTCGCCGTTAGCAACGGAGTCAGTCTGAGAAATGTAAGGGCTGGTTGCCTCACATCTGGTTTTGGGGGGCTGAGTTGGAACTGGATAAGGCCAATCTTCGCCTTCTCCATCCGAGCCGGACCTCCTCCGCTCTTGACCACTGGCTGCGTGAGGACTAAACCGTCAACCATCTCGCTGTCATCTATTGTCCCACCAACCTTCTTGACGATTCTGATGTTCTTCAGATCTACATTATCTGCTGTCTTTGGATCGATAACCTTCAATACTGCGTCGACCGCCATGTTACCTAGAAGACCTGAATGTTGTGCGACAATTTTTGAGGACAGAGAGGTGGAAGCGGCCTGGTAGAGTGTGTTTCGATCAGAGAGTGATACAGGGTGAGACATATCATGTAATACTCGAACAGCGGCCGCAGCAGCGCGCTGGAACGACTCCGAGATCACGGTCGGATGGATGCCTGTAATTTTTGCATTAGGACCTGTTGTCTCATGTAATCTAGAACGGAATATTATCTATACCTTTTTCAAGTAGTCTATCTGCTGCCCCTAATAAACTGCCGCAAATAACCACCACCGATGTTGTACCATCACCCGCTTCCACATCTTGAGCTGCTGATAAGTCGACTAACATCTTTGCTGCAGGATGCATAACGCTCATATCTTTTAACATCGTGTTTCCATCATTTGTCTGTGGCTTTGTAAGTTTCAAGCACAAAAATCCGAGCCACGAGGGCATGAGTTATTACAATAATGGTTTCGCCTTTGCCTGTTTGAATCTGCAAGGCGGAAAATGTTAGCCAACTGTAGAATTCAATCAGGGAACGGACCAAATACCATCTTATCCATCCCTCTAGGTCCAAGAGACTATAAGTAAATGTTAGAGAAGCCGAGACGGGGATATGTATACTCTTTGCTTACAGTTCTTATCGCGTCGGCAACAGCTGCTCTATATATTGGCAAAAATCTATTTCAAAAGGGATTCTAGCTACGTTACCTCTTGCTGCAACAATATTTGCTGTACGAACAGCCATAGGCTTTTCTTTATCCTGTTCCCCACGGTCAGTTATGACATTCGGAAATCAAAATAAAGCCTGACCTTGAATGCAGCATTTGTAGAGCCGCCAGAGGCTTGCGAATACGCCATCTTTAAGCAGACGGAAGGATCTAAGAGGTGTTTGATCTGCCAAAGTACCTGGAACTATCGCAGCTCCGTTTGTTGATGGTCTGTTGCGGTGGGATACAATTCCTAGAGCTTCGCATTCGGTAGTGGAATCGAATCAGAGAAAAACCGGCGCTAACCCTCTTTTGGCAGCTTTTGCTTACATACACCTTCATCTGGCCTTCCATCAACGTAACTCGTCGTCTCCTCCACCACCAGCTTCTCCATCCCCAGACACGATCACATCCATCGAACTAGATTACTCCCTAGTCCAGCTTTGACCCACAAACTTCATAATATACCCGAAAGTGTCGCCTCTATTATCTGCACGCCATGCCTAGTGCCACCGGAGCGAACTGGGAGAAATACCAGAAGAAATTCGCGGATGACGAAGAGCCAGAGAAGAAGATAACGCCTTTGTCCGATGAGTGAGTTCCTACCTAGATTCATATATCTATTGGGCCATATCTATACATGCAGCCTAACTGACAACTCCGTTTCTTCAGGGACATTCAAGTGCTCAAGACCTACGGTGCCGCACCTTACGCCGCGGCTTTGAAGAAGCTAGAGCAAGAGATTAAAGAGAAGCAGACGAGCGTAAATGAGAAGATAGGTGAGTTTTTCTCCCAAGACTTGCAAATATCCGTAGTTCGAACTAGCGCTAACATCTACTTATAGGCGTCAAGGTGGGCCTTGCTAGTTATAGCAGGACAACCAGGCTCTAACTTCATTTTAGGAATCGGATACCGGTCTTGCGCCTCCTCATTTATGGGATGTTGCCGCAGACCGACAGCGAATGTCAGAGGAACAGCCTCTTCAGGTCGCAAGGTGTACAAAGATAATTCAGGACGAGAAGGATCCCGAAAAGAGCAAATACGTCATCAACGTGAAGCAAATAGCTAAGTTTGTGGTGAATCTTGGAGACAGAGTCAGCCCCACAGATATTGAAGAAGGGATGAGAGTTGGGTACGATTATCTCTTGCTTTAGATCTTTAGTCCCTGGGTTGTTCCACTCCAGCTGTTACTTACTCTTGATCATAGCGTCGATCGAAACCGCTACCAGATCCTTCTTCCTCTTCCACCAAAGATTGACCCTAGTGTTACTATGATGACGGTAGAGGAGAAACCGGATGTGACTTATGGGGATGTCGGTGGCTGCAAAGAGCAGATCGAGAAGATCCGGGAAGTTGTGGAGACTCCTTTGTTATCCCCCGAACGGTTCGTCAATCTCGGTATCGACCCTCCTAAAGGCGCTCTTCTCTACGGTCCTCCGGGTACCGGCAAAACTCTTTGCGCAAGAGCCGTGGCCAACCGAACGGACGCCACATTCATACGAGTCATTGGCAGCGAGCTTGTCCAGAAATACGTCGGAGAAGGCGCAAGAATGGTGCGAGAGCTCTTCGAAATGGCACGCACAAAGAAGGCCTGTATCATCTTCTTCGATGAAGTTGATGCTATTGGCGGTGCACGTTTCGACGATGGGGCTGGCGGAGATAACGAAGTGCAACGGACCATGTTGGAACTCATCACTCAACTCGACGGCTTCGATCCACGAGGGAATATTAAGGTTATGTTCGCCACCAATCGTCCATCGACTCTAGATCCGGCCCTGATGCGACCCGGGCGTATCGACAGAAAGATCGAGTTTTCTCTCCCTGACCTCGAGGGTAGGGCCAATATTCTACGTATTCATGCCAAGAGTATGTCGGTGGAGCGTGATATCCGATGGGAACTGATCTCACGGCTCTGCCCAAATTCTACTGGAGCCGAGTTGAGGAGTGTATGCACGGAGGCAGGCATGTTTGCGATTAGGGCCCGGAGAAAGGTTGCGACGGAGAAAGACTTCTTAAGTGCGGTGGACAAAGTCATCAAGGGAAATCTGAAGTTCAACTCTACAGCGACATATATGCAATACAACTAGGCGTCTGCTCTGTTACTTGCAGCAGGGGCTAAGGACAATTTTTAATCTTCATGGCGCGGGTTTTTTTTGTATTATAGAAGCAAGCATCGGATGTAGGCTTTCAAAACATATTACTACATCAGTTTTTCTTAGCCCGGGTCAAGTGAAACCATGAGGAAAGATAACCAGGTTGTGGACAGGCATTTAATGCTGTTTTCGTAGTTATTTGCTTAGATACTTTCATTCTTCGCGATATCCTCGGCAAATGCTCACCGTTCTAGGCCATCTGATTGGGTGGTCGGGTGTTCCCTCTACCGGAAACCGCACCCTACACCCAAGCTCGGTGTGATGCATCATAGACTACAATAAACTACATCCCTTCCTTGCACATTTTAAATTCCTCACGAATTTATCGTGAGAGTACTCAGGCTTTTCAATCCCTCAATTGCTGCTTGCTCCCAGCCGTGGATACTCGACCATGAGTTCTCTCGGGTTGCGGAGATTCGCCTCTGCACCTAAGGTACGCTCCAAGCGCATGTGAGGGGAATTCAGCACAGAGACTCACTGGTGACATGATGTAGCTATCAAAGAGCCTGAGACCAAACTACCGACTGTTTTCCTCAACAAGACCTGCCGGTGAGTCCACGATACAATTGTCTTCAGGTGCTCGTGTGTCCTTCCTGCTATGGGCTGATCAATTGCCGAATAGCTCGAATTATTGCCAATCAGCCTCTTCGTGCGAAGGAAGCCTCACCGCTGGTGAGCAACAAGTATCCTGTCATTGTGAGTCATCTGTCAATCCCTCGATCTCGGGTCATACTGATTGATGGGGCACATAGGACCATGAGTACGATGCCATTGTTGTCGGTGCTGGTGGTTCGGGGTTGCGGGCGGCCTTCGGATTGGCAGAAGCTGGGTTCAACACGGCTTGTATATCGAAGTTGTTCCCGACCAGAAGTCATACTGTAGCCGCGCAGGGCGGTATCAACGCTGCTCTTGGGAAGTGAGTCTCTATCTGAGAATGGGCTGAAGACTGCACGTTGCTGACAACCACTCTCATTCAGTATGCATGAGGACGACTGGCGGTGGCACATGTACGACACTGTCAAGGGTTCGGATTGGCTCGGAGACCAAGACGCTATCCACTATATGACGAGAGAGGCACCTGCTAGTGTCATTGAATTGGAGAACTATGGGTGCCCATTCTCTCGGACAGAGGATGGTAAAATGTAGAATACCCGAAGTCTCGCCGAGTGGATTCCTTGGTATACTGACACTTGGTTACAGATACCAGCGCGCTTTTGGCGGACAGTCACAGAAGTTCGGTAAAGGAGGGCAGGCCTACCGATGCTGTGCAGCTGCGGATAGAACCGGGCATGCTCTTCTTCACACACTCTACGGGCAATCTCTCCGACACAACACTAACTACTTCATTGAATACTTCGCTATGGATCTGCTCATGGAGGATGGTGAATGTGTTGGTGTAATTGCTTACAACCAGGAAGACGGAACTCTACATCGATTCCGCGCTCACAAGACTGTCCTCGCAACAGGTGGATATGGACGTGCTTACTTCAGTTGTACATCCGCACACACTTGCACTGGTGATGGTATGGCAATGGTTGCCCGTGCCGGCCTACCTAACCAGGACTTGGAATTTGTGCAATTTCATCCTACTGGTATCTATGGTGCTGGATGTTTGATCACCGAAGGCTCAAGAGGAGAGGGTGGTTATCTTTTAAATTCAGAGGGAGAGCGGTTCATGGAGAGATACGCTCCCACAGCAAAGGATTTGGCTAGTCGTGACGTCGTGTCTCGATCCATGACAATGGAGATCCGCGAGGGTCGCGGCGTCGGACCTGAAAGGGATCATATCTATCTGCAACTCAGCCATCTGCCTGCCGAAGTCCTGCATGAACGTCTCCCTGGTATTTCAGAAACAGCCTCCATCTTCGCTGGCGTGGATGTAACTAAGCAACCCATCCCTGTCCTGCCAACCGTGCATTACAATATGGGCGGTATTCCCACAAAGTACACTGGCGAGGTCATCACAGTCGACGAGCACGGCAACGACAAGATTGTGCCTGGTCTATTCGCATGTGGTGAAGCCGCATGCGTCTCCGTTCACGGTGCGAACCGTCTGGGCGCGAACTCCCTGCTCGATCTGATTGTCTTTGGCCGTGCCGTTTCCCACACCATTCGTGATACTCTAGAGCCTGGCAAGCCTCACAAGCATATTCGTGCCGACGCTGGCGCCGACTCTATCGCCATGCTAGATGAGGTGCGAACTGCTGATGGGACAAAGAGTACCAGTGAAATTCGGTCTTCTATGCAGAAGGTTATGCAGGCCGATGTGAGCGTCTTCAGAACACAGGAGTCCCTCGACGAAGGTGTCAGGAAGATCAAAGAAGTCGACAGCACATTCTCCCAGGTTAAGACCAAGGATCGTAGCATGTTCTGGAACTCAGATCTAGTGGAGACTCTGGAGCTACGGAACCTCTTGACTTGCGCGTATGTTTCCTCAGTTGTCAATATTTTCTTAATTTGAAATTTCCAGCTAATAATACTGTCTTAGCGTTCAAACAGCTGAAGCCGCCGCTGCTCGCAAGGAATCTCGTGGTGCGCATGCCCGCGAAGATTATCCGGAAAGAGACGACGCAAACTGGATGAAGCATACCTTGACCTTCCAGAAGGAACCACATGGCAAGGTAGACCTGACTTACAGAGGTGTCGTTGGCCATACCCTAGACGAGAACGAGTGCAAGGCTATACCACCATTCAAGAGGTATGCCAAACATTTCATTTTCGTCGAAAATTACACTAACGAGACACGCAGAACCTATTAATTTACCGACAAAAGATACGCAGAAATGGAGCAGTAGCAAGAAAGATGCTACATGGTGTAATCATACCTGCCGTGCTTTTAGAAGGAGAAAGTGGGCGAGCGTGAATCCGAATTTTTGGGGGAAATGGCGGACATGTAATAAGGAGAGGCATCCGTTTGTTTTTGTAAGCGGTCTATGGACCATTGCGTTGGCATGGCCTTTCTATCAAAGTGTATATGAATTCAATCAAGCCATCCTTTTCTTGTCACGGTTCAGAGGACAGTGAAGTTTAAGCGGGCCCTTTAATTTCGAAAGAGTAGCAGTCACACTGACGAGTTGAGCGAGCCCAGCTGACTGACTACTCGCCCACACAGCTTCCAGGGGCGACTACCGAAGCTAAGCAAAAGCTTATATTCCGGGAAGACCTCTATACGTAAAATAAGTCTATGTACCTAGAGCATCACTGCGTGCATAGTCTTCCCGATGCGGATGCACTCGACATCCACAAAAGGATTGGTTAAGACATGGAGGCATTTGCCATGTATGCAGTTCCGACGTTGACCGGGTGATTACAAACAATCCAACTCGCCTAACCTTTCAGCATGATATCCTCAGTGGTGGCACTGCCGTTCGTTCGCTGATGCACATCTCACAAGGTAGAAGAGGATCAAGACATTGGTCAGTGACGAGCGATGATCCCTCGGTCATATGATTTTGTCTTTCCTTCTTTTTTTCACCACTCGTTTCAGGTATGGGTGTCCTCCCGACGTCGAGAGGTTCGTCGAAATATTTGGTTAATATTTCGAGGTGTAAAGGCGACAGTCTTGATTTGCTGTCTTCTCCTGAGCCCAAAGTTAGCTGTCATGTCATTCATGCCACTTGCGAAACACGCCATGCCCTCCACATACCCCCAGACCCTGATCCACTTCTATGATTCTCGTTACCGTTGGTCATGAAATTGTGCACTTATGTATTCATTCAAACCTCCTAGTTCACCAACAAATCCCTCCTATCAATACCCAACTGCTAAATCTCATTCAGGACATCCAACCACTCCAGCCCATGCACCTCCACGACAACCTCCGCCCATTGCTGTAGTAACTCCGCTCGTGCTAACGCATAAGCCTCGAACTCGCCTGTCGTATCCTCTTTCCTTTTCTTCTCCTCATGCTTTACCTTTTCTTCATCCACGCTCACACTCAGACTACCATTAGGTGCGCTATGTAGTTGGCGGGGATCACCATGATCTCTACCAAGTCCAGCGAGCTCAGACCTATAGTCACAGGAGAAACAAGGGAACGGGAGCTTGATCGTTTGGTCAACAGGTTCGGGACACGAGGGTCGAATTGGGCAGTGCGAAGTGTAGAGGTGCTGGGTGTGCGAGCAAAGCTAGGGTAGGTCGTCCCTATGCACGTGGTGGCGATTAGTCTTATTTCGATTGATTTTTCCCTGATTTTTTTGAGACAGGTTTAGTGACTTAAAAGTACTAGTGTGAGACGGATTGGGCTTTATATGCTAGACAAGATCGGCGGATGTGGGAGTAATGGTATTTTCGTTCCAATGAGCACCAGGACCTTTCTGCGCCTCTGTATGCTGTGTAGTCTCTATTTCGCTGTAATATAGTTTTGTTTGCTTTCTCCTTCCCTTCAATTACTCAACACGTCGAACATGCTAAGTAGGTTCCGCATCAGCTCCGCCGTCTTCTAAGATGCGATCAAAAGAGCGGATATCAAGCACGTAGAAATGGTAGATCATGACAAACGCATACAATATAGATCTAGTAATCTTTGAGTGGATATCTCAGGACTTAAATTCTCACTATCCCTAAAACCTAACAACATGCTAACCCGCCCATATATGAATAAGATTAAGGGTAGAGAGGATATCGTAAAATTAGGATAAGGTGCGCACATGCATGCGTGCATGCATGTGACCCACAAAGAAAACCGGCGCAATGAGTATGAAGTAGACAGTCGTATTCAGGCGATTGTATATGTGCTAAGGAAGACGTGACGAAAGGAAATCCGAGGTCGTTTATCGACTCAGATTATATCGTTCCTCCATGGAGATCTTGTTTATGCTCGCAAAATGGGCTGTCAAAGAGCAAAGGTTTCTTTGCTGACCACCAGAAGTGCTCCGTGACTCCACTAGAAAAACGCAAAACAATTCCCTTACGCAACGACGCTTGCCGCTGCACCACCACCCCACCTCAACCTTCTCAGCCCACCTCTCACGGCTTCCCTACCACATCCGCCATCTGTTGCTGCTGCTGATCCTCCAGTACCAAAGAGGCTAGCCTCCGACCTACCAACCTCCTTACCCATTGCGTACCCTGCTGAAAAACTGATCGCAGACACGATCACAATGACGCCAGCTGACACGACCCACGTAAACAGCGTTGGTGAGATGATCGCCATCTCATCCGTTGCTGCTGTTGCCTTAGACTTTGTGTGGGACTTCTTAATCGCCCCGCGATGATGACCTTTTTGTGTTAACGCGCTAACGCTAGCTTTTCTCTTGCCCTTTTCTGCCTGTGGGTTTGGCGAGGGAGCGTTACTATTGACGTCCAAAGTTGAGCTAGTAGAGTTGCTACGGGATTTTAGTCTACCCGAGATGGGTTCTGTGCCAATAGTTTCCTCTCCTGCACCATCTTCGCCCATGACAACGGACTCGGAGACAATTCGCAAGGTACCCTGTTCTATCATTGTTGAAGGGCCGCCAGCAGAACCTCGACGTCGTGAGGGAGATTGACTCTGTTTTGGCAGACCCCGAGCAGCTGCAGCACAGGAGAGAAGAGTGGAGAGGCTGGCTCTTAGGGCGGCGTCGTGATCAGCTTGATAAGAGGGAGAGATGGCGTTATACGGGCCGTGTGACGGATAGCCACGACGGGCTGACGAGTTTGACCGATGACTTTGAGAGTGTGAGGACGGCCGTGGCAAGTATGCGTTCGGTACGGGTTGATTGTTGTTCAAGTGCGAAGAAGGGGGGTGAGAGAACGCATTCGGTTGTGGAGTAAAGGGGCCATCATTAAGGTTGCCGATACCAAGAGCAGTAGAATCTCCATCATCGTTGTCGTCATCATCCTCAGAGCCGGAATCGTATGGTTGCATAGGGGATCGTCCTGAGTTGACCGGAATGTTTGGCCGTATATTCTCGTTAGAACTTGTCATAACCCCGTCCTCATCACTCTCACTTTCTTCGTATTCCTCCTGACTGCTTCCCGTAGATGGACGTGCCTGGAGATTGAAGTGTGTACTGCGAGGTAAGCCATGCGAGGGCCCTCGTCGTCGTCTCCGAGCGTTGGAGTCATGCTGGACGCGGAGGCCAGTTGTAACGATTTCGTCTGCGGCCGAAGAAAGAGAGGAGGAAGAAGGCTGCGAAGATATCTCTACCCAAGATTCTATCCACAGGGCCACGTTATTCGATGCTGGGTTATATGGCAGGGAAGAATCGGAATCGGAGGTGACATCAACAAAGAAGTGCTGAGGGAACAGTACAGTTGTGATAGCTCGGAGAAATCTAACAGGGTAGGAACAAATCAGATAGAACGTACCATCAGATCGAAACCTGGGGGTATCATTTGTGGAGCGTCCTGCTGTTGTTTGATTTGTCAGAGCCGAAGATGCTTGGTCCCGTAAGCCTGCTGGTCCTAGGACATCGACGTGAAAGTTGGAGGGCTGCATTGCGGTAGCCGCCCGGAAGACCCAGAGTTGTCCCTGCTCGAATCTAGTTCGCAGTCACGAAGTCCCGGCTTGCGACGATTCGATTGTGGTGACGGAAGGATGGTGAAGCCGGTTAGCCCACCAACCGAGCCAGTTGTTGTTTGTATGTGCGCGATGCGATGTCAAGAAGAGAGAGCGAACGCCAGTATCCGATAGGACGATGAGGCTAGCGATACTAGAAACTCGGAATCTATGATCGGATTCTAGAAGACTAAATGAATACGGTTCGAGAGTTGTAGTTTCTTTGAATGACTGCAGTCCCAACAGAATATCTTGTTAGAACGCGCAAGTTGTCTTCAGCTGAGGTCAGATGCCGGTCCAGCGTGTCAGTGCAAGCCCCTTCCGCCCCTGTTGTCTCAGCCAGGTACGGCCAGCAAGCCTGTTCTCGATCTCTTCTCCGCCTTGCTTGCGTTGTCCGAAATAGGCTGGAATCGCTAATGATAGGCTGATAAGGCGAGATAACAGTGGTTCTTTGTGTTGGATTCGACAGCAATGACGATCGGCGATTGGAAAATGAAGCAGATATTTAATTACAACATGTTCCCATCCATACCCAATGGACCGCCGTCCAAGGGATGTACTTTGACCACAAAATCTGCTCTGGCGGTGTCGGTCTCGCATTGTCGTTGGCGGAATGCTGGTTCACGTGAGGCGGGGTCACCAGGATAATGACAGATGAAGAGCGTGTGCCGGAGTTCCCAGAATAAGGGGAGCGGCTTCGGACTTCACTCTCTCCTTGTATCTCGTGACTTTGAAGGAGCATAGTCCTATGATAGCATTTTATGTATTTGTGTATATATGGATATATAGTCTAGCTGTTCGTTCTTCATCAGACGTAAACTGGCATCGCGACTCTTGTAATTGGAGTTTCTAGATTTTAATGTTCTATCAAGCCTTATGGGCAGTTCGTGTAACCCACTCCATTACTATACACGGGCTGCCTCTTTGAGACGTTTGGAGGATTGAGCTAGCACAACTTCACAAGCCTAGGACTGCTTCGTCAACATTCTGTATATGCAAGAGAAAAAAGCCAAAGATGACACTTATTCTCAAGAATGTGGAACACTTTCAATATTCATCCCCGACGCCGTCCGATTGCATGCTAAATGGTTCTTATGTGAATCGCACCACAAAGCAAAGGGACGGGCTAAAAGAGCCATCTTTTCGCTGAACATAGAGCGATGTGAGTTGTGAGGCGTAAGAAAATGAGAGAAAAGCGAGTGTATAGTTTTTAAAGATAAGCTAAAGTCAATTTGAAGACACCCGCCTTTGCGCCAGCCAACCAGCCTATGATCCTAAAGCCGGAATGTGGCCCAACAACGCCGACTCATCAGAGCACTTTACCAAGTATTGCAAGCCGTAACCTTCAAGGATAGAGTAGAAAGCTCTTGGACAAATGAAACAAACGGGTGTGGTGTGTGCACGATTTCTTGTAGGAAGCACAACACTTAGTATTAAATCATTTTATACCGTTGTACGGACGGCGCTCGAGGAGTCGGATCTTCATCAATCATCTCCTGACTTGTATGAGATGCGGGCTTCGGGGTTACGTCCATATCAACATCTAACGCTGTGCCACCCGGCATCTTGGGAAAGATTTCAGGCGGAGTGATCGAAGCTTGAATCTCAGTCCAGGTATCGTCGGTGTTCGATATCTCAGCATTAGATTCAGGAGGGGAGCTTCCGCCCTCTTTGGTTGAGATCCCAGAGCCAGATATGACACTTCCTCTGCTATTTGTACGCATCATCTCCGTCACTAGCTTTGAGCCCCTCTGGATCCTTGGACCCTGTGGGCTCTTCGATCGGTGTATGTTTCCAAGCTCCTCGTCTTCGTCATCTCCAGACTCCGCGCATTCATGCCTCTTCTTTTCGATGGACACGCGCTTGGCTTTGACTTTTTCAGCTGAGCGTTGTTTTTTCGGGACATTGGATGGAAGGGCAGCTGGAGCAGATTCTTGCTGAGTCAAACGAGGTAGAGGCGGGCCTTTTGCATCAAGGAGGATATCCCCTGCAAGAATTCCCAAGCCCCCGTCTTCCCAGTCGCTCGTCCCTTGCCGGCTTATTATAACAGGCATATCGTCAGTCATGACAGACTCAGAGTCGCCGAAGAAACTTGAGCCCACAGAGTCTTCTCTGCTAGAGCCGGGGAACCCGCTACTATGAGTGTGGGCAAACCCAGAAGATCCTGAGCTTGGGCTGTCATCGAGACGGGTAGATTCTTGACGAAGTCCTGATGGTGCCAAAGCGGGAATTCTGTCCAACGGAGGTGCTTTCCATTGACAAAGCCTGCTCATCACCTCAATGAGCTTAGAGGTCGTAGCTGGCTTTTCAATTAGTTCGTCGAAATGATGAGGAGCTTGCAGATCCTTCAGATACCCGGTCACAGCCACAATAGGTGTCTGCGAATTTGCATTTTTCGTATCTCGGATCATGCGCGCAACATCTTCACCGTTGATTTGGGGGAGCTTGAATTCCATCATGATAATGTCAAATTTGACCTCGCTCATGGCACATCGAGCCGCTTCAGAGCCGTTATCCACCGTCATTGTCCGGCAGCGTAATTTTTCAAGCAGCTTCTCCATGACCATACGTGATACTGGGTGATCTTCGCAGATAAGAACATCAAGCGGTCGAAATACTGGACCATCAGTCACATTGATCTGCGACAATCTTCGGGAGCTCTGCCTCCTCCGCTGGACACGAAGTAATGCATTGGCTCTAGCGTCTTCATTATCCGACGACGAAGGCGACATGTCGAAGACTCCGCTTCTCCGTTTATGGTGAAACGCTTCTCGCAGTGGAGTTTCACCCTCTTGGGATCCGACTGTCTGAGACCTAGCTCTGCTTGTTGGAACACTAGTTTGACGGGATGTAGGTATGATTCTCTGCGGTGAAAGTTGGAGTGGTGCTGGTGCCTTGACCGATTTGATAGGCGAGGTGCCGCTTGAGGATGCTTTCACTGTTGTAGCTAGTTTAGGTACTTCAAAGAAGCTTCCAGGCTGTAAGGAATTGGTCGAAAGGCTAGAAGAGGTACTTGAAGTCTTTCTCCTCTCTGCAGGATGGCCAGCCGTAAAGGACACAAGCAATGGAGAAGATGGCTGAGATGGTCGGCTTGGAGAGGAATTTGAAATACTGAGATTGGATGGCGAACCAGGCCTACCCCCGCTCCCTTTTGATATAGAAAGCTGCCTCTTGGGTGGTATAGGGAGTATTGGGCTGCCTTCCAACGACGGTGTTGGAGAGTTGACAATTGAAGAGAGTTGGCTCGCTTTGCCTTGGGCTTGCATAGCTTCAGCACGGAGCTTTTGGATGACATCTTTATTGGCTTTTTCCAGAACAGGGAGGTTTTTGAATGAGAAGTTTCCGAAGTCATCTGGAGCAAGTGGTTCACTCAGTCTGCGGCTTCGGCCGTCCCGGACGTGAGGAGGTATATGTAAGGGCATTAAACCTCGCTTCATAGAGTTAGCCTGAGTCCGCACTCGAGATAACGCATCATGAGGCCTTTCTGGATAGTCTGCGCCCGGAGTTATCGCCGGCGACGATGCCTGGTCTTCTAGCTCTTCGGCGAATGACTGCAGTGTAGCCCCACGAGAGTCAAAATACTCTGTGTCTTCAGGATTTTCTGGCTTCGGTACAAACTGTGCCTCATCCTCCAGTAGGGTCTCCCAATTTATTCCTTGAAACCAAGGATGGCTTCTGATTTCCTCACCACCGCAGGAGAATTTTTCGTCTATGTTGGCGCCAATGCGTTGGCGTGGGTCAGTGCACATCAGTCTGTTCATAAGATCCTTTGCTTCAGAAGAGACGGGAAACTCTTCTTCATCAGGCCAATCGACCCTCCTCTGCAAAATGTTTTCAAAGACCTTGTCCGGCGAGTCAGCGTGGAAAGGAGGATACCCATTCAGAAATTCAAACAGAATGCATCCAAGGGACCACCAATCACTCAACTCATCCTGACCTACGCCATTGATGGTTTCTGGGGCAAGGTAATCGGGGGTGCCGACAAACTTGCGGTTGGTGTCCTCAGGGTCGAACAACGCCATTTGCGGGGGGATCATGTTTGACTGGGGTGGGGTATTGTGCTGTGCTTGAATTGCGTGGCTTGTCACATTTTGAAGGTTATTGAAGTCGCTTGAGCTACTGCCTTCGCTCTGGTTATCGTCATCGAGAGCCTTGCTTCTCTGTGTGGCCATGAAACTTCCTGTCTCATTCAGGGAGAAGCTGCTAAGCATGGACTGGAGAGTTTCACTGCCTCCACTGTCGCTGCGGTGGTTCGACCTCCGACGTGAATTATCACGTCGTAAGCTGTCCCCGCGACTTAGGGTGAAGTAGGAAGGCTGAGCCAATTGTGCACCAGGGTCAGGCGTCATGAGAGGCGTGTTCGAGGGAGAGTGGTTTGCGAGAAGGTCGAGGGATGCAGATCTCGAAGACGCCACAGACATGGATCGGGCGAATGGACCTTGCTTTAGGAGATCTGGGGTAGATTCATTACCACTGTTCAGAATGCGCTTCTGTCGACGAACCAAGCCCATTCGCGACAGTCCAAAATCCGTCAACTTCAAGTGGCCATTCTGATCAATAAGTAGGTTATCGGGCTTGAGATCTCGATGTACTATGCCACGAACATGGAGATGCTCCACTCCAAGGACAACCTCTGCAAGGTACTTCTTGGCCCAATCTTCAGCTAGTCCGCCTAGAACCTTGATCAAAGAAGCACAGTCGCCCCCATTCAAGTATTCCATGACGAGATAGAGATAATCTTTGCTGGAAAACGTCCAAAAGAGCTTAGCGACAAAGTCGCTCTCACCCTGAGACATCATGATCGCCCTCTCCGCTTTAACGTTAGTCACCTGATTTTTTGCAATCATATCTGCTTTCTTTAAAACCTTAATCGCAAAATAATCTCCAGTCGACTTTTTCTTGGACAAGTACACGCTCCCGAAAGCGCCTTTGCTTATGGGTTTGATAATTTCGAAGTCTTTAATTGACGGCGGCACTGCACGAGCTTGAGGCTGACTTACAGTCGTAAGTCGGGGCGATAGCGGCGGACGTAGCACTTCTGACGAGGCTGCTGACGATTGTCTTCGATGGTGATGATGGTGACTCATGTGTGGCTCTATCGCTGGTAACGAGAAATCTCCACCTGTAAGAAGTGGAGAGGTTATCGGGGACGGTAGACTGTCATGTAAACTTGGAATGCGGGGTCTGGTAATCCGAAGAGGAGAGGATGGTGGTAGAGGCCTATTTGGTGATTGCTGGCGGCGAGGGGAGGTGGCCCCGGATAACCTCAGACTTGATCGCTTTCGTGCCCGTGTACTTGCCGTTCTACCTAGACGTAACTCATGGTCAGAGCCTGGAGATTCAGTCCGTCGGGTAGCAGCGATGAGTGATGATCTCATGCTACTATCGCTTTCTCCAGGATCGCTCTCAAAGTGAATTGAGGAGCGTTTGTAATGAGGAGCTTGCCCAAGAATCTTGATGGCACCGTTGTGGGAACGTGGCGTTGGACATTCTTTGGGACTGCTAGATCTTGTAGACACAGCTATAGATGATCGCCTTCTATCAGCCAAAAGATCGATGGAAGGATCGGAAGTATTTCGCAAAGCAGCAGCAAGGGACGACGGCCCATCAAAGGACCCAGCGAAAAACGGTGCGTCATCTTGCACAGTAATTTCGTCGTCCGTGGAGCTGGAAGAGTCACTCAGCGAACCCGCAGCAATTCGAGCAGCTTTACGCATTGCCACGTCGATGCAATCTTGCACAAGCAGAGTGAATTCGACGCGAATTCTCTCCGAGTACTCGATGATTCTCCTGTGCCGAAGCACCGCTTCTACCTTTGCTCTTGCAACCGCTTCTGTGTCTGAGCATAGCAAAGCAAGACCTTGTTCCTGGTCAAGAGTATTTGTGCTTGGCGACTGCCATTGTAGTACTTGCCCAATTCGAGACTCTGACTGAGGTGACTGAGTCCGTAAGTCTCCCCCTGCTGTCGGGAGTGAATCTTTGATGGCGGGGGTGCTTATTTCGATGGCAGTATCGCAGAGGTCCAGGAGAAGCTCCACAATCCGAGCTTGCGGACGCCTTATTGCGAAGGACCTCCCGCGGCCATGACCGAACCCGGTAGCAGAGGAATCTCGAGACCGAACTGGAGGTGACGCGGGTGATGATGTACCAGAAGACGGCCCAGTTGAAGGAGTTGAAGGCGGCCCGATCGGCAACCCTTTGTACTCCGCTTGCGGTACAGGAGCTGTTGCCATGTCAGAAGCTATCTGTCGGCTTTTCCGGGCTTCCAAGGCGTCAAGAACCTTGACGATGGCATTGCGATGTTCGGTGAGGCTCTCCTGTGCCATCTGAACCTCCAACTCCGCTTTATGCTCTTGTAGACATAAGTCAGAGT
Source organism: Nothomitra cinnamomea (assembly GCA_022345685.2). Taxonomy (NCBI): domain Eukaryota; kingdom Fungi; phylum Ascomycota; class Geoglossomycetes; genus Nothomitra; species Nothomitra cinnamomea. The sequence continues at coordinate 118,753 of JAJDMX020000010.1, read as the reverse complement.
GTTTCTCAAACCACCACGGCTGTATTTGTCGTTCACATATACGGCAGAGGACCGGCAGAGGTGGTGCGTTGTTGGCAGGATCATTTGCTCCAACCTCGGCCAGTGATGTGAGGTAGTGCGCAAGCATCTCAGCTCCCACACCCAAAGAATCAACAAGCAAGATGGGGAGACCAATGGCAATCTCGCGTGGTGGGACGAAGGGACGAAGCATCCACATCGTCTAAACAGTATTAGCACGGCATAATAATAAAATGGTGTTTCTAAAAACTCACATGGCTCTCTCCACCAGAAGAGCGATCGTACACCATAATACCCTGACCCTCAAGCGTCAAGGCATTTTTCTCTTCTTGAGGTCCATCTGGATGCAAGCTCTCGTCGAAGGTATCGATGGCTCCCTCGATAATGTCTGGCGCTAGTCTCGACAGAGGGCCCATTTCGATGGTGAACCGAATGATTTGGCTCCTGGAGTCGTCTTTCTTCATCGAGTCCACCGCAATAATAAAAGCATCTTTGTTGTCTAGAAGTAACTCTGCGATCGGCTTGCCTTGCACAGATTCTGGTGCCGTTCCAATAACGTCTTTCCATGAGGGACTAACCCATCGAATGACCCCGGTCAAGCTCAGGTCCAATATGACATTTGGCGTTTGCTCTGCAGCTTCTTTGAGATCCTCCCTCTCCTCACGAATATCTAAGCTAGGCGTTCGCTCCATGGGGGAGGGTCTCCCAGAGTCGGTACCCGCGGCCTCCTCTTTTAGCGTAGTGATGGCCAAGGTCGGCAAAGGTTGTATTTTCCCATGATCCATCACTATCGTGCTAGACTTACCGTTTGTGATATTTGTCGTCGTTTCCATGTTGTTTCCCAGTCTCCCATGACCCTCCTCCATCCTCCACCCGCTTGCCGTCGCGGCGGAACCCCAACGGGGTAACTGCACAGGTCCAGAGTGAACGTGTTAGAAGCTGTGTTTAGAAAAATCAAGCTCTGCCGGTGGACATTTTTGGTCGAAAAAGTTTGGCTTGTTTGCGGGTTGTGAGGAAGTGGATCGGTTATCGAGGTCGCTTGCTCAGGCCTGGCTGCTCGTACCAAATGTTGTGACAGATTCGTGGGAGCTGTTGCGGTGGATGAGTTTTGAATTCGGTTTCAAATATGCGTGCAAGGTGGATTTGCAATGATCGACGAAAAGAGTTTGCCGCTTACTTGCTTCGTTGGTCGTAGAGTAATGCGTTCGAGCTGACAATTGAGGGAGTGGGCCGCACTATAGATGCAGGGTCGAAGCTAAGTAGAACGAGGCAACGAGGGAAGGCTGAACTTGGCGTGACTCTTCTGGCGGTCAAGGCGAAAGGCAGTCGATGGAGGCACAGATATGTAATGTGCGTAATATTCTGGCGATCCGGTGAATTGGTCGACTGAACCGGCGTTAGGCGTTGGCAGAGAGGAAGAGGATGAAGGACTCGTCTTTTTTGGGGGCGCGTGGCCGGTAACGCCGGTAGCGCGAAGTTGGTGTGAAGAAACCCGCTGCGGTCTCTTTGGGCTTGTGGAGGGGTAAACTTCTTTGCACATCACAGTGCTGCGAGCGAGACCTGCCGCGAGCCTCGATTGGCCAATAACATCAACAACTGAAACACCAACCCAGCAACCGACCCAACGCTCTATCGATTAGGCACACGATGACTCTACGCTGCTGCGGACTAGGCGTTTGTATTCAGACTGCTACACTCCATGATCGCCTCGTACCACACCCGTGGCTCAGCACGCCTCTCTTCATATGACAGAGGACACCCCAAACAAAATCCCACCATCGCCCTCGCTCTGTGAATGCTTGCTAACGTCTAAAGAGGGGATGGCATGCATTGCATAGTTGTACGATCTCTTTCGTTGTACGAGCTTGGAGATGGGACGTCCTATAGAGGCTGCCGCCCACACGTCGGTGTGGAAACCCATCCGTATTCTCATCCATAAGTCAACATACGCAGTAAATTCACGCTGACGGCCGGATTAAGGTCCTTTTTTTAAATTCTCACCGCAATCTAAATCCTAGCTGTGCCTGCTCTGTGGCATCTCTCTCACCTCTACGCCTAACTTCGCCTACGCCTAGAGCGCCCAAGCAGGCACTCGCCCATTCGGCACTGCCGGCTCATCGTCTGCATCCTCTACGCAACAATATCCTAGCCCTTACATGGCACCTATTGTATTGTTTGTGTGGTGCAGCTTTGTTGCTTTGGAGACCGACCGATTCTCATAGGTTGGACCCCAGCTGACTAGATAAGCACGGCCTTGGAGATGAGGGCCTGGGATTGTGCTGTTGATGCAAGACCCCCAAATTTGCTTTTCCTTTGTTGCCGGCCACACAAATAGCGCCGTTACGAGCGCTCCAACGTTGATTTTTCCCCTCTCTTCGGCGCATGATCAACTCTAACTACTCGGGGACGCACGCACGACCTCCGGGAAACTTTCTCAGAAGATATTCCAAGCGATTCCATCATCGCCCTTCTACCGTGGCGGGACAGCTACTGCAAGCGCCGGGATCCATACGGGAAATGGAATGTGTGGGGTATTGCCGAGTCTGTGCAAACACCCCTTGCAAATCGATCCGCTCAATTTACGTTCATCCTTAAGCGGACAAAGGACTAATATGACAGCGGCTATCACGAGGCCGTCACTCCCTGAGCTCCCTTTGAGAGATTCCCCAAAAAATTGCCAACGGCGCCCTAGCTCCAAAACTAATCTACAAAAATCGTCCATATTAAAGATGGGTTTCACACGCCGGAAAAAACTCGGAAAGTCTTTCCGAGGAAATCCTTTGACAGGTTCTCTGATCGGCGTGGTTAGGGTTTGGGTGGGGTGCTACTATGATGGCTCCTGCAAAACGAGTATAGACGTTTGTGAAGCTCCCATCCCATGAGCCATTCTCAGGACGATTGCCTTTGCCAGAATGATGATCACCCTCTAGCTCGGCTGCGGTCGAGATGTGAAAGGAATGGCACCTGCAACATTCGCAACGTCACTAATGAAACATCTTGAGTGCTACGAGGATAAGGTATCCTGTGGCCTTGCAAGCCCCGACAATCAATCTAATTATTCCTACAACATACTACGGCCCCTGCTAGCCCAGCAGAGGACCAGAACCATTCGATTGGGAATTGAACGAGACCTCCCTCCATTGAGTTTCGACATGGATCTCTCCACCCCGCTATGTGGCATAGCGCCGATTTGTGGGTAGTATCAAGTTGCCCCGCGTCTCTCTCGACTTCGCCCCTCAGGCACACGGAGAGTACTGAGTCGTGCCCTTCACTGCGGCACGCCCCGCTTCGCCCCTTGGGATGGACCATCAAGCACCTGATGTTTCGAGTTACCGTGTGTATTAAGATCTATTTGTGGGAGTTCTAGGTGTAGGGAAAGTATGTATGTACATGTGAAAAGCCTCATGATATCACTACTCTAGAGGTACCAGAAAAATTACAGCGGCTAGGCTAACAGGAAGAAATAATTGCCAAAGGTACGGGCCCTGTAATGAGTGTATGTGTGAACTATTGAGTCCTTTTGATCGTCCCATCCGCTACTTCGTTTTGTTCGACGAACCACTGTGGGGAAGGTCAGCTCACCAGTGCGATAGGGTACCGAAGCCTGCAAGAATAAAAACAAAACGTACCTTTACGGCCCTCTCGATACCGTCACGTAACGGCACAATGGGCTTGTATCCCAGCCTGTCCTTTGCCTTCCCAATATTGTAGTACCTTGTCATACAACTATACTTGACCATCCTCCTGTTCAGGCTCGGCTCTTTTCTAAATATCCAGAACACCCACTCCACTACAGATGCCAACGGAAGGCCGACACTCTTCGAGATAGTTATCGGATTGGCATTCTTGTCACCGGCGACCTTCCATACGGCGCGAGAGAAATCCCAGAAGTACGTTGGCTGGTCATTGGTGATAAAAAAGGCCTCACCTTCGACCCTCTTCTCCTTGGGCAGTGGTGTCTTGGCTTTGTGTGCATTTAGCAACGCAGTCGCGGCAAGCAAGTGTGCATGCGCGACATTGACCACATAGGTGAAATCGAATATGTTGTTATTGTCGCCAAGCTGAAAGCCAGTCTTCCCGGTTTTGTAAGCATCGTACATGCGCGCTATCACCTGGATATCCCGTTCGCCAATGATGCCAGCCGGCCGGAGAGCGGCCGTGAGCATTCCGTCCTGTCGATTTGCGGCGATGACAAGAGCTTCCGCCGCTGCCTGTTCGGTCCGAATCAGTCAGCTTTCCTGCTTCTGTACGCATTAAACTCTATCCCCTCTTCTCTAGGCCTATTGACATTTCAGGTCCTGATTGAGTCCTAGGACCCCCAACCCAGATTCCCAGTCCAAACCCCCACAAGCAATCCATAACCACAACGAAAATAGCTAAAAGCTCACCTTCGTGACCGTATAGAACTCCGTCTGTAGCGCCTTAGGCACAACCGGCCACCTCTCATCCGCATTCACAAGGTCGGTCTCATTGTCACTAATCACACTCGCTGAACTCGTGTACACAAAGGCCTTTACTCCCGTCTCCTTCGCAACCTCAAGAAGCACACTCGTCCCGCCTACATTCACCCGCTCAAACAACGAGTTCTGCGTTGACGTCGCGGCCGCGATAGGGGGAGAGGCAGTGTGAATCACGACATCTGGTCGCACTTCTTGGAATACCGCACGAACGGAAGTTGATGAGGTGATGTCCCCGTCGTAGTACTTTATGGAGGGCGAGACATGTCGGTTACGTGCTGTTGATATGTCGAGGACGGAAATTGATGTTTTGGGGTGCCGTTCGTGTAGAAGGTTGACAATGTGTGAGCCCAACATACCACAGCCGCCGGTGATTATCACAGAGCCCAGGCTGGCAGACGAGCTTGTGAGTGTGCCGTTTTGCACGCCATTTTGAATGGTCATTCTGGGCTTTGCTGATTGTCAATTGATGATGAGCGAGGTTTGAGTTACGCAAGCTTGCCCCTGTCTAAAATATCGGGAACGTATTTCTTGGATAGGTAATTTATAGGTCACGTGCTCATTGGATCTTTTTAGAATGGCGTGGTGGTATGCGCTGAGAATTTCAGAAACGGATTATAAATTCGGACTAGACTAAGTAGACAAGAGCATAAACTTATATCTTTCTTTTTGGAAACTCTCAAATTCGTTCAATCGTAAAACGTTCTTGATCAAGGCGCCTGTTTCTCCGCCATCCCTTTGGTGCAACAAATGCCGAAGAAGCAATCCCCGTTCCCTAACTCCTTAATCGACGAACCTCCATATGTCGAAACATAACATTAGGGGGGAAAAGAGAGGGAACAAACAATCACGTGTCACTATAGAGGACAGTTAGGGTACTCACGGTCATCCACAGTTTCAGTCCCTGACTAGCAGAGTCAAAATGACGTGGCAAACCGGGTATTGTGACAGCAACGCTAAAAGCAGAGTTTGAAGGTAACAGTAGGTCGAGGCCGACGAATCGCTCGTCCTTATGCATCTAACTTTTTCAAACGGGTTGGCCATGTTTCCTGCAGGCTTGTATCAAGGTTATTCCCTAGGTGGTAATATTGTCAGTTGATGCGCTGCGTGGTTGGTTTGCAACTCGCAAGTATTCTATCTATTTGCTGGAGCTAGTTTAACAACTTACTCCATGCTTCGCTGGACAGAACGTCTTAGTCTACGGTTGTAGTCCTTCTTCTGATCCTTCGTTCCCCAATAAAGCTTCGATGCTTCTGGGTTCACCATTGTGCGGGGATCGTATGGAGGCTCCTCCTCCTCGAGCGCCTCAATAATCGCTTCAACGTGCGACTTAGCTTCTTCGACGCGTTTCGGGAAGTAGCAGGGAACGCCGTCTTTCGAGATGCGGTGGTGAAAGAGTGAGGTCTCGAACTTGACTCTCGGCTGCTCCTCTGGGAAACGAGGGCTAAAAAATATCTTGATTCTGAACAGACCTCCATCGAGATTCGTCATTGGACGACCGAAATATGTGATCTGCCAGACAAACGGGTTGTTGTCAACGAGTTCAATGTCCAAGGTAACGCTCTCGTCCTTCTTGTAGAACTCGACAGTTTGTTCAAACTGTCGCTGGAGGTTCGCTGCAACCCCAGTCTCCTTTTTTTTCGCAACCAGGCCTTCGACAGCCCAGTTCTCTGTCTCTTTATCAAGCATCTCTCTAATAAACTTGATCCTCCGTTCCAGCTCTGGGTACCCAAACTTGCCTTCCATTCCATTGCCAGTGCACTCAAATGGCATCTTGGCAAACGGTTGGCCATCTGTAACTTTGCCTTTGTTTTCGGCGATGGTTGCAAGATAGGAATCGTAATACCACATAAAGCGCCGTTTGCAAAGATCCTTGAATGGCTCGAAAACCGGAGACAAATCGTCAAGAACTGCATCGTCGTTATCACCAGAGGCGTCCGAAGTGGATGAGGCAGGAGCCTGAACGGTGCCATCGGCATTAATACCAAGATATTCCTCCAGACGCTGAATGACGGAAATGCGCAAAGTTTCATGACGGATCTATCTCGCGAGTTAGAAAGTACTCTGTCTAACTAAGCAGAACGGCCAACCTTTGCAACGTAATCAGCAATATTTTTCTGGTCACCCTCTGTCTTTGCATCTTCAAATCCAGGCTCATTCTCGTATGGATTAGAGGACATGAGGCTCTGGATAGAAATCAAGATTGATTCCAAGCCCTGCGCAGACGACCACTCTTCCCCCCTCTCTCCACGCCATGTTCTATAGCACAAACATATCAGAGGTAGAATCTAATTAATGCCTTTTGAACAACATACCCGAGAATAGACCTAGTAAAAAATTTACGTTAGTTTTCAGTAGGTTTGCACTCCATGGAACGTCCAGCTTACAAGCAAACTTTTCCTTGGGCATAAATATTCGGATTGAACCGGCAACGCCCTCCGTTTGTTGTAGTAGCAGTGACAGATGGTGCTTTGCCGGGGTATTCTGGAGAAAATAGTAAATTTCAATTAGCCAGAGAGTCAAACAACTGTTGACCAGGCTAGTGAGACCTCTGCCGAATTTCAAAGAAAACTAAAGAGCAGAGGATGTTAGATATAATGCTTATGTGTTAGGGATTCATAGATCTTGTGGCCTACCTCGAAGAAACCAAACTCGTATGGAGATTCAGGAGGCCCGATAATTATAGCTTTGACATTACGGACGTCGACGTCGCGACAGGCTACGGCAAGAGCTGGTCAAGAAAACTCCATCAGCCATATTCTGAGGCCTGCTAGGATTCAACTTTGAACATACAGAGATCCGCAGATTTTTGGATATCGCTCAGCTCCTGATACTCTTGTTAGCGGTGCCCTTGCTCGGTGTATCGCAAGGATCTTTTGGAGCGATCTGCTTACCCGTGTCAGCCGTATAATCGAATGGTTCGACATCTTCAAATTTGATTTCGATGTTGCTAGAAAGAAGGCTGTAGATATGAGCGGCAGCAGTTGCCTCTGGACGCCGACGATGTTTAAAAAGTCGCACACACAGGAGGCTAGCAGGATCAGTCAGATTCGTGACTCTGCGCTTCTCCCAGCAAGTTAAAACGATCAGCCGCTTGTGCAGTTACAGGCAACGACGACACAGAGTTGGCTCCCAGCGTTCGCTTAAGTGGCCAAGAATAGCACTGACACTCAAACTTGGGGCTCAAAACGAAGTCATGTGCTTCGCCTGTGCTGGGCGTGTACTGAATATCTGCATTCGCTCCTCCAACGTCACAGCAAGGCTTGTCCTAGTTATACACGGCTTGTCTGGACGTTTCACATCTGGCAACGTCGTTGGAATGGCAGCAGTGGCAAGCACAAGCGGTACAACCAGAGTTTGCAAGAAGTGTGGAGAGCCGCTGACGGGACAATTCGTTCGTGCGCTGGGGGGAACCTTTCATCTAGAATGTTTTAAGTGTAGAGTGAGTGATCATTTAGGGAGCTCTTTGATCATCTAGAGGTCACATAGCTTACGTTAGTCAAACAGGATTGTGGACAGATTGTTGCCTCGAAGTTTTTCCCTGTTGACGATGAGCAAGGGAACGGTCAATATCCGCTCTGCGAGGTCGACTATTTCCGGCGACTTGACCTGCTATGTTTCGAGTGTGGTGGTGCGCTTAGAGGTTCTTACATAACGGCGCTGGATCGGAAGTATCATATCGAACACTTTACATGCTCTATTTGCCCGACAGTATTCGGTGCCCAGGACAGCTATTACGAACATGAGGGGAAGGTCTATTGCCATTATCACTATTCAACTCAGTTCGCACAGAGATGTAGTGGTTGCCTCACAGCTATCTTGAAGCAGTTTGTGGAAATCTTCCGCAATGGGCAGAACCAGCATTGGCATCCAGAATGTTACATGATCCACAAGTTTTGGAATGTTCGCCTCGCACCCTCCAGTGCTGCGAGTGATTACCGCCCTCAGGGTGACGTTGAAGCAACCGATGAAGAGCGAGAGATGGTTCGAGAGAAGGAAGAAAGAATGGAAGAGAAAGTATATCGAATCTGGAGCACGCTTTCTACATTCGAAGAGTCATCAGCAGCATGCATCTCAGACATGCTTCTTCACGTCAGTAATGGTGCTTATGTCGACGGAGTACTGATTGCCAGAAAGTTTATCTGGCACGTTGATGTCTTATTCACATCTGCAGACAAGCTGGATGCCTTGATGGTAAAAGAAGGCATGAAAGGTGAATAATTGTATCCAGTTACAATATTCTCTAAAAGCTGCCCGCTGACACGTCAACTTAGGGCTTTCCTACTCCCGTGAAGCCAAACTCCTTTGCAAAAAGATAGTTGCTTTTTTTTCGCTTTTATCAAAGACACAAGATACAGGGGTAAGAAAGCTAGGTGTCACACAGGAATTGCTGTCCCTTGTCACAGGCTTAGCACATTACCTCAAACTTCTGATCAGAATAAGCCTTCAGGGCGCACTGAAACTGGAACGCGAAAAAGGCAACACGGAAGGTCTCAACCAGTTTATGGACGGTCTAAATGATCTGGAGGTCCTGAAAGAAGCTGAAAATTCACCAGACTTAAATTCTGGTGTGGCCGGTCTGGCAGAGGCACACTCAGATCTCTGCTCACTCTGTGGACGCCCAATTGAAGATGAGTGTGCACGACTGGGCGACCGGAGATGGCATATTAGTTGCATGAACTGTAGCAACTGCCTTCGTGACTTGGGAAGAAGCCTAAATGAAGCAAGATGGAGCGAAAATGCCCAGCAAATCTTCTGCCAAGCGTGTGAGAGCCATGCTCCGGATGCTCAAGGGCCTTTTGAACGGGTATCTAAATTACAACAATACGTCTTCTTGCTAAGAGTAGCACTAGCTAGGCTTCTAGAGATGCTAAGAGCTGGCGGAACTCTTCCCCACACTTCGGGTAAATATCAAACCAGACCATTTACCAGCACTACTTAATAGCTAACAAGTCCCTCCCATACAGATGACCCTAATCTAGCCACCTACGATTCGAGAGAAGGTCATCGACAGTCTGCACCTGCAGGATCCCCGATGCTTAAGTCGGATATGAGATCCAAGTCATATGGCGTAGCCATCGACGAGGAGGGTTCTTCCGGTAATTACGCGAGCACCTTAGATAATATTCGAAGGATGAGGTCAACCAGAATGGATAAGCACATTTCTACTACGATCAAGAAGGCACGAACATCAAGAATAATTGATGGTCCAGAGAGTAGAAGTGTCCGCCCTGGTTCGGCCGGAGCAGATGGTTCTGATTCTAGAAACCGTGGATTCCAAATAATTGAGGATAAGGACGCAGATGGCCAAGCGATCACAGAACTAACGTTTGGCAATCAAGATGCACTTACGCTTGACGACATTCCACGGATTGTGGCAGCAGAACAAGCAAGGGAGCAACGGCCGAACGCATATAAACACGGCGCGAAGCATCTTTTCGAGTCGAATCCAGAGAAGCCAAGACTTTTGAATGGCCATCAACGTGGAGGTTCCGGTGGGCTGGAGGCAGAACCACCTATGACTGGAGACACACCGATGCCACGTGGAAAGAAGTACTTTTCCGAGCTATCGGCTCTTGAATATTTTATTGTGCGACACGTGGCCGTTCTTTCGATGGAGCCGCTTCTTGACGGACATTTCAATCTTGAAGAGCTTTTGGGTCTAATCGAGTCCCGGAAACCAACGTTTTGGAATAAATTCGGAAAGGCGTTCCAGAAAGATGGTAAGAGGATTGGAAAGAAAAAGGGCGTATTCGGCGTCGGGCTTGACGTGCTGGTGGAGAGGGACGGTGCGGAATGCACTTTTGGTGTTGGACCCGGAGCGCTAAGAATTCCTGCAATCCTAGACGACTCTATCTCCGCTATGCGGCAAATGGATATGTCTGTGGAAGGGGTTTTCCGGAAAAACGGTAATATCCGGCGACTGAAAGAGTTGGCGGAGGTCATCGATAGCAAGGGGAGCGATTCTGTCGACTTATCCAAGGAGAATCCAGTACAGGTTGCAGCACTTCTGAAGAAGTTCTTGAGAGAGCTGCCCGATCCAATGTTGACTTTTAAACTTCACAGGCTTTTTGTCACGTCACAAAGTAAGAATCCGTGGTATATGACTTGCGGCTAGGTTGACATATATGCTAACAACTCTTCCATAGAAATTCAAGATGAGGAGAAGAGGCGTAGAGTCTTGCATCTAACCTGTTGCCTGCTCCCAAAGAGCCACAGAGACTCAATGGAGATCTTGTTCACCTTCTTAAACTGGTGCTCCTCTTTCTCACACGTTGACGAAGAGTCCGGCAGTAAGATGGACATTCACAACCTCGCAACGGTCATTACTCCAAACATACTTTATTCCAATGGCAAGAATGTCGGTATGGACGACAGTTTCCTAGCAATTGAAGCAGTTCACTCGTTGATCGAATGCAACGATTCCATGTGCGAAGTAAGTATTTACTTTTCATAGTCTGATAAAGACGTAGACTCATGTCATTGCAGGTTCCAGAAGATCTTCAGTCTATATTGAACGACACGTCACTATACAACGGTAGTGCCGATATCACTACTAAAGAGATATTGAAGCGTTATGGTGACATTGGCAAGTCTCCGGGGCCTAGACGGACCGTGGCAACATCAGATGCTCCATCTCCTCGATCAAAGGATGGCCGGAACTCTGGGCCTCCAGTTGCAACTCGTGTCGACATTGATCCTTACCAAGTCAATGCCTGGGAAAAGGAAAGTTCAGTTAGACATGTTCAAGGTCCGCCGAGCGGCCTGAACCAGAACATACCGTTCCATGCGTCTATGCAAACGCCTCCTCCGCCTAATATGGACTTAAGCAATCCAAATTCACCATATGCTCAGAGAGCGGACTCATCAGATAGCCAGGGAATTGACGTCGACGCCACGAATCGTCACAGCCAGTACCGGCATTCTGGCTGGGGCAAGCAGCACCCCCCCGGAACGCCAGGGACGCCTTCGCAACTAGGCGTCACCGGAACAGGGTGAAACACATCCTAAATAAAGCTGCTGGTCTCAAATTATTAAAAGCGTTATGATTTGAAATTCGGAGTCCGGCCACATTTGAATTAGGAAGTTCGTCAGGTGTTTCCAGATTCGGCGAAATTATCTTCACGCTTTCTCCTGTCTATCCTCCTTTCTCATCCGTCCAATTCGCGAATCATACCCTTTCATGATTTTCATGCCCCCTGCGTGTTCCTCTACCTCGGATGAGTATAGCGGTTGTACTACATACAGCCTTGTCCGAATCGTTTACAATTCGGTGGGTCGACGTTATTCATGAGCCCGCTTACCCCTTTGATATTATCACATTATCACGCCTCCATGCCTTCTGTTGAAGCACTGAGGCGCTCTCAATCGTGAATCCATTTCCCCTCCCCACCTTGGCATTTGGAAATCACTTCAAACGGGAGTTTCGCGTTGCATTGCGTTCCACAGATCCGACACCCACCCCCCCTTGTCCACTGTTGTATTTAATGTCTGCTTGTTTTTTCCGGGCGTTGAAAGGGACAAGCAAGCGCGAAAAAAATGTTCACAATGATGGAATTCGAGAGCAATTGTGCATATGGAGACAGAAGAAGCAAGTGTCGTTCGTAGGAACCTGTTTATTAAACACTTTTTTTTGCTGGAGAGATGGAAACTCAAAGGATGGATATTCAAACCGATCGCTGATTGGTTCTTTTTCCTGCTAACCTACCAACCCGTAGATTACATACAATTCGTGAACCCAGTCCTGAGCGCCGCGAATCCAACCAAAGAAATCCCTTCCCCCCTAGCCCTCTCTCTCTACGCCTAATATTGTGGCATGCGTATAAACTCCAATAAACTCTACAGGAAGGAACGATGAAGGTTCAGAAATTTTCTACACCTAGGACCGCCAACGAAGAAAATTTCCAAGTCTATCCAACGAAAGTACAGAAAATAACACACATATAACCCAAGTGAGCGTGTCAAAAGACTATTCTCAAGCCATCTTAACAACAACCCTTTCCGCGCCGTCAACCCAACTGCACCGGTCCACCTCTTCTACCGTCCCTTGCTCCAAAACTGCCCTCCGAACGCTACTCCCCTGGAACACCGCCCTATCGCTCGCACAAACAACTAAACACCACACCTCTCCCACCACCTCTCCCCAACAATAAATCCTTACCCCCCATCCCTCCAAGGAACACCAAACCCCCCACCCAGCCCTCCCATCCCCAACAAAATCCCCTAAAAAACCCCAAAACGCCTCTTTGAGAGAGGTAGGCCAGTAACAGGTGGGGATGGCCCAATATCCGCGCTCAGTGGGACGCAGGGCCCGCGTGGGGTAGGAAGGGAGGATGTGTGGTGTGAAGTAGCGAGAGAGGGGGAGGGTTTCAGTGAGGAAGGCTAGGGAGGGTGTTAGATGGGGTGGGGAGGAGTTCGTTTGTGGAGGTGGTGGGTGAATTTCCGCGTTTAATGGAGATCTAGGGGAGGATGGTGTGGAAGGCTGGATTTCTGGGAGAACCAGAGGCGAGGAGGGGATGGGTGGGGTAGGAGTTTCATCGCGGTTGATTGAGAAGGGAGGAGGCGAGGTTGAAGGAGCCGGGGCCGGAGCCGGAGCCGGGACTGGAGGAGGCCGACGAGAATGTTGTAGGAGTCGAGGGGGTAATGTAGAGGGTGGAAGACGTGGAGAATATTTTGCTGACTGTTTGGAGGTGGCTGGAGGCGGGGTTGGAGATGCTGGGGTCTGAAGAGGCGAAGCGCAGGGTAAATGACGTGGGGCATAGTGAGCCGCTGGTTTTGGGGTGGCCGGTGGAGGTGAAGTTGACGGGGTCGGACGAGGAGAAATAGAATGGTGAATCTCTCCTAGAATTTGTACTGCAGGTATAGTCACAGCAGGAGGCGAGGACTGTTCTGATCGTTTAGGGACAACAGCCGGGGCCAAAGCCGGGGGCGGAGGCTGAGGAGAATAGTAAGGCTGGACAGTGACTTGGGGCAGTACAGTAGACACAATTGGGCGACAGCCTTTTGATAATTTCGCGCTTATGACCGCAGGCGAGCTGCCAAAGGGTAGGAAATTAGGACTATGACGACCTTGCAGCTTCTGTGGCTCAGAAAGCGAGACGGACAAGCCAGAAGCAGCTAAGCCTTGCAGCTGCTCCGGTAGCCGGGATACCATCCCTGCTGCAGGAGGAGTCGGCGGACGTGGTGCCTGTTTGAGGATCGCGACTGTGGGTGAGCCATAGGAGGGAGGGTGGGAAGTTTTAGGATCAGGCACCCCTTTTAACAGGCGACGAGGCGAGGGCGAAGGGATGGTATGAGGTTCTTGTGGAGCTGTCGTGGTTACAAGTAAGCGGGAGCCAGCAGACAAAGCTGCAGAACAATTCGGTTTAATGGCGACTGGTTGAGCCAATACCGCGGCAGCAGGAGGCTGGGAACAGTGTTCTTCGGAGATAGTGACCAGATCCGTGGGAGATGAGCAAGCAGAGGTAGCTCGAGGGTTTTGTTGCTTTGGGAGTAGTTGGGACGGAAGTAGAGGCGGAATAGGGCGAGGCAAATGCGATGCCTCTTTCGAGGCGGGTAGGGGCGATGCTGATGGAGAGCTCTGAGCTCTGGCCGATCCCTTCACAGCACTCTGGGTCGGTCGTGTTGCCTTCACAGGCGAGTTGCGCTGCCGGCTTCTCAGCACTCCGTTCTTGATCGGCGAAGTTGCTGGCGCAGCGTCGGGTTGCGAGCTTGGTACGGGTTTCGCTGCAATCAATCGTAGAGTTCTTGGGCTCACTGAGGGTGTTGCTTCATTCCTGGTTGGTGATGTTACTGATGCCGCGTCGGCTTGTGAGAGGACTGCCGGCTTCGCAGCAATCAACCGGGGAGTCAAGGAGTTCGTCAAGAGCGTAACCCCTGGCAGAAGTAGTTCGTCAATGCTACTCCGCCTAGAGCCTGACGACCGCCGTGGAGATTCTGTGGTTTCCGTTCTTTTCCCCGAACCTCCATCAGTGATTATCGGCGGAGGAGCCTTTGCTCGCTGACGGCCGGGTACTCGCGGTGCCGGCCTGGCATTGTGGCATACCATACAGAGGCTATGGGAGCAATACCTACACTGGAGACAGAGTTCTCCCGAAGAAATTTTGGAGGGGCACCTCTCGCAGTCCCTCGGAGTTATTGCAGTTGTCTCGAGGAGAGAGTTCTCTGTGTTATCATCTCGATGCTGGCAGTCTCCTGTAGTATGCGGCCAGGAGCCGTTTGGATAAGCTTGAGTAGTTGATTTTCTAAATATCTTGGTGGGCGATGGTAAGGCCGGCTGTACAGGGACTTGAACTTGAAGCGTGCGATTGATCTCTGAAAGGACAGTTGTGTGGCAGTCTTTACAGATCTTATAAGGGCAGCTAACACAGTTGAAGCTTTCTTCTCCTAGAAAGCCCGCGCCTGCGCACTTGCTGCACGCCCAGAGAGAATCATTCGCCTTGTTCGAGTAAGCAAAAAACGAGTGCAGGCAAGCCTTTCTCGGTGGTGACATTAGCCACGAGTGACTGCCGTTGATTGAGGGGCTCTTTGATACCGGTGCCACCTTTTGACGCTTCTCGGGCGGTGAAGAATCTGGCGAGATTGTATGTTTAGAAGCAGTTAGAGCCATTGCTGTTGATAGGATGTGCGGGGAGAGCTTGGCAGCCGAGTTGGCACCTGAAAACGGGGTTCTCTTGGGCTGCTTAGTTGGTTGCGTGTCAACCTGCTGAGTGTTCGAAGTGCCATCAATATCCACGCTTGACGAAGTAGATGATCCACCATTGAGGCCTTTTGCTGAACTCTGCTTCTCCTGATCTGTGCCATGGCTTTGCTCTCTGTTTTGTTGCTGCCGTGGTGTCTCAAGAATCGGCGACCCTGGACCTTCTGATAAGGGTTGGTAGGTTCTGTTAGTGTCGTGAATATTTGCACTCGATAGCCACGTTTCCGAACTCGTTTTAATAGGAGAGAGAATAAGTTGATCATCTAGACTAGATCCTATCCTTCCTGCAGGGGTTGTAGACTTGGCAAGTCCGTTCTGCGGTCCAACGACACCACTTCGAGGCGACTCGCCAGGCCGGTAACCCGGTATCATCCCAATCGGAGGTAACTGTAGGCGTTTCTTCCCAAAATCACCACCCTTCAAGCCTTTAGATGTATTCCCATCACCAAACTCCAGTTCTTTTGGCTCTGCATCGGCAGCAGTGCTCAGTCTCCTGCTTCCATTCGAGGTCGACAATGGCACGGGCGATGCCTGTCTCGATACGTTCGTCGAAACGGCCTCATCAACACCATTATTACCTGTACCCCCCGCCTCCTCACCCAGAATTTCCTCATCCCCAGTAATACCCCCTCGGATCTTCTTCCTCTTCTCCCCCAAAGCCCCCATCGTGCCCACATTCCCAGCACTCCTCCTCCCCCCTCCAGAAAACAACACCATTCGCCCAACACTTTCGAATCTCAAGTACCCAAGCACCTGCTCCCTATACCTCCGATCATCCCCGGCCCCACTAGGCCCTGAAGCATGAACCAAAATCTCGATCTGCGGTCGTTGTCCCACAGCGGGACGAACTGCAGCAACAGCAGCAGCAGCGGTACCACGGCGGTCTTCCATGATCGTAACAATTAAACCCGCTTCTCGCCCTCATGATTCGAAAGATTGCGCGGGGCCGGCCTTTATGTGGGTGAGGCCGAATTGCCTTGTGATGTGGCCCAGATGCTCACCTCATGGAAGTAGCCGCCCACTTGTTAGGTGTATTGCGAAAAGTTGTGGTTGGGTGGGATGGAGGTGAAGTCTTGGCGCCGGCGGGACCGTATTTGGAGTATGTTTGCTTAAGGTGCCGTACGGTCTGCGCCAGGTTTGGAGGACTGTTAATGATCAATTGAGGTGGAAGTAAATTTTTAGAAGACGATATAGTCTTCGTTCAGCATTTTGAATGGGAGATCGACCGTGCAGCCGAGATCAGCGTTTAAGTTGAATGCTCCTCTGCCCCAATTAGTATGTACAATATGTGGAACACTGTTGTCCAGCTCAAGATTACCAATTGTGTGAAAATAATGATTCTATTGCTAGTTTAGACCGAAGCCATCTCTTCACGAATATAAAAGAAACCTCAAGGTCTTGTTCACTTTATTTTGTTTAAGGTTAGGCCTTATTTTAGCCTGTACAGAAGGACTGCCAACCTCACAGCGGTTCAATGGAAGGGTGTTTATACGAAATTTTGTAAAATCCGACATGTGGATCGCAAAAATGGATCTGTGGAGGTACGGCTGTTTTCTTTATGTAGAGGTGCTGTAATTTTAGAGTATTTTGAGAATGAAGAGCTACGGGTATCAGTTGCAATGGTCACTACCACTCAAGCGCCTATCTAGAGCAAGGATGAATTGTCTTTGAGCTCAATTCACCGTGATTTCCCCGTTGACGTCCTCCCCATCCGCCCATCTTTTTCGTATTTCCTCTAGCACCTTGCCCTTAACAACCCACCGATCCTCCAGCCACTCTGCTAAGTCTGTATCTGTCTGCGGGAGTGATTCTAGTGGGAAACGCTCGACATGTACGTGAAACTTCCGCTTCCCTTCCGGTGTACTCAACGGGTACTCCGACAGGGATTCCCAGACAGTGGGTGCCTCAAGGAACTTGTTGTTGTTAGAGTAGGCAATGGTCACATCGTAAACAGCGCGAACATGGGCCGTATGTCGGAGATGCTGAACCGTTGTGACGAAGCCTAGAAGTATTAGCGGACGCTCAGCGAAGGGTAAAGGATATTGAGATACCTGTTGTGCGAGGGTGAAGGGTGTGCTTTGGAATTGTTTTATCGTGTTCTTTACACCAGCTCCTCGCTTCTTCATATTTCTTGGGTGTATAACGGGTTGCTTCGCTGTATGAAACGAGCCCTAATGCATACGAGAAAAGCTCTTGCAAGTTAGGCCATGGCTCCTCCAAAAACGCTGAGAAAATGCATCCCAACTAGGGGATTACCGACAAATGGGCCATTTATTCCTCGTAATACCCGCAAATACCTTTTCTAGCTCCCGTCGGTCTCTCATCCAATTTCTTGCCACTAGGGGAAAACCCATGACCCACAAACCCCACCCCAGAAACGGCACCCATTGCAGCTGTTGTTTTGCAAAGTACCTGTTTCGGCCAAGCATGCCTGCCTTGATAGCCAGGTGCTGGATCATGTAAAAGTCCGTCCAGGACACATGGTTCGCAACGACAATGGCAGATTCAAGACGAGGTAACTCGGCGCCAGAAGAGGTTATGCAAGCGCGGTTGAAACGGGTGAAGATAATTTGGATGGCATACCACACAGTGCTGGCAAGACCAGAAGAGACGTCATAAGCCCAGTTAGGGAAGAAGTAGGATGCGGGGAGCAGCAAAGACAGAAGGACGTTGGCGAGGAACAGGTGGATAACCCACGGGACGGTTATCCCGAGCGAGCGAATGGAACAGATAATTGTAGACATTAATATATTCAATTGAGGAATCTGATCGTCAGTCTATTGATGACGACCTTTCGTTTCGCGTCAAGGAGCTTCCTAAGGAAGTTCATGGTGCGACAAGCGGGAGATCGTCTATATCCCGAGGCATACTCCACAATAGCTCAATTGAGTGGTTGGTAGATGTCATGACTGCAGACCAGCAGTGACGCCACATAGTACCGAGATGGCCTGTCCGCTCATATGTGTATCCGAGCTGATGGTTATGAGGCGATCTCTAAATATGGGGATTGCATACTCGGCATATGAATTCTGGCGTTGAGACTGAAATCTGGTTTGGGTGTTCTACGAGATACCCCGTATATGATAAGTTTACTTGGTAGAGTAGGGCGATCCCGTTCGCTTAAAAGACAGGTTTGCTCCCCACATTCCACTGTGCCCAAAAACCACGAGGGACTCTCAAAGCTTCCTTCAGCTCCCAATCTCCTCTGACGGGCGGCGAGGATCCCAAATTACGGAGGCTGAGGACGCGTATACCAGAACACCCGGGCCAGGTGGACTGAGGGAATAATTTTCCTAGCTTCATTACCCGCAACTCTCTCGTGGTGGAGGTTATTCCAAATCACTCCCCGCGCCGCATAAAGCCGCTGGCGAGGTAAGGCTGCGTACGCTTCCCCAAGCCGCAACCAACATCGCTCAGTAATTCCGTGGGAAATTTGGCTGTTCCTGAAGGAAGCTTGAGCCTCGAAGGCTTCAATTCTCTGACGTGAGTTGTTTCTCTCGTCTTCACGAGTTCTCTCTTGTCCCTGAGTTTTCCTCCCTGGACTCTCGCTATTTGTATAAGTCCTCTGCACGAAATCCTCAACCCCCAACTCTACTTGTAATCTGTTCTCTCCTACCATTTTGACAGCGCGACCGACTGTCGACTCAAGCTCGCTTGCCGATTGGAACAAAGCACTTTGCCATTCATTTTACATCTTCGTTCACTTTACAAGCTATGGCTGACCGCCTCCAAGCGCACATTCCCGGGGAACTCTTTCCTCCCTGTAGCGGTGAGAGCAGTCGACCTCCTCGCGGCGCGAGTCCTGGATCGATTGGAAGAGGGAGTGGCACAGCACCAAGCCAGTGGCCTCTGGCTAGTGAAGCCTCTGCTTCTCTAACGATGGCGTCCTCCACGCCCCCTTTTGACTCTAGTAACGCAAGTGGCGGGGACAGTGGTCACGCAAGAACCGGTAGGTTACTATTCGTTTCCGCTCTCTTGCCCAAAGTGGGGTTAGGTTTGATCGATCATCGAATCGCTTATTTTGTTGGCATGTACCGCGCTTTGTTTCGTGATTTGGAATACTGCAACTTTCATCCTTATGCTCGCTACCTTCCCCGATACCGACTTATGGTCTCCTCACAATGTGGAATGTTCCATGGAATATCTGCTTTCCCGTGCGTTATGTCGGTGCGAACTAATCAGGGCACGGAAAATTTGCCTCAAGGTTGCTCCAAACAACCAGTCGGGGTCTCTTGTCCAGATTTCCAGCTCTCTTAGTTCTATTTGTCAAACCCTACACACGGCATAATTCAGTGTGGTAATAGTGTTTCCATGGCTTTGCTCTATTCATCTTGTTTCACTTGTCACCGTCAGACTCCACGTATTGCTAGTGCTGCACCTTCCATTTGTAATTGTTTGGCAGCAAGTACATGCCCGGGGCATAGTCAGACTCAATAAGCATTAAAGCTGACGTGGCCGCGCTGCATGCTCTTTTCCCCATACTTTTCGCTACATCTTCGGAGTCAACTGCGTCGCAAATTTCTGCTAGGCTTGACAGGTCAGTAGAAACGCAGTGGATTTGGAAGATACGTGCGAAGGGTTGGCGGCGAAGAGACCGGCGCAATATCGCGTATAGGAAGTGAAGGACAATCATCCCGAAACCCACTCCATTTAAATCTAGGATTCCTCAAGAGCTTGACAGAGAAAATAAGCACTCGAGGTGAGTTCCGTCAAGATAGGAAGACTCTTCCATTGCTAAGATGGCTTATAATATTCGCAGACGGGCAAGAACCAAAGAAGCGAGGGCCAAAACCCGATAGCAAGCCTGCGCTCACAAGACGACAAGAATTGAACAGACAAGCTCAGAGGTAAGACGTTTGCGCCTACGTCACTTCCAACAGCCACGAGATATACCCTATGATGAACAGGTACTAATATCGAAGTACCTAGGACACACCGAGAGCGGAAAGAATTATACATCAAAGCCCTAGAGCAGGAAGTCATGCGTCTTCGTGAATCCTATAATGCAGCCGCACGCGACAAAGAATCGTACGCCGAGGAGAATCGCAAGCTCAAGGAGATCCTACGACTACATGGCATTTCATGGCAGAACAATCCTCTGGGTAGCGAGCAGCTAGCTTATGGGACGCCAGGATTTGCAGGGAGCACTAGCGGCACGTCCGGATGTTATGGGCCACAATCGCAAAGCCAGGGCTTCAGCCCTAGCCCACAACACAGCGGAGTGGGGTCTACTTATTCCCCAGCCACTGCCGACAGCGGGCAGCAGCGACAACCGATAGACTATGATCAAATAGGAATAGATTTCGTGTTAACGTACGATCGCACGCCATACCTCTCACCTCCTCCACAATAGATAGTTGACGGGCTCGAAACAGACTCGAACGACCCTGCATGGACCATATGAAGTTGCTCCTCGTCAATGCGAACGCAGAAGAAGATGGTGTCTCTGGCCATGTTCTCATGGCCAGCTGCCCACCCGAATCGCACGTGTTGAACCACCCTGACGAACCTTGGGAGGTGGACAGCACAGGCAAGAATACACCGAGTCTATCCTCGCTGATGGACCTAAGCAAGAGACTGAATTTAGACGGAGAAATAACACCCGTCATGGCATGGGGTCTTTTATTGGGTCATCCGAGGTTCAACGAGTTGACCGTTGCTGATTTCGAGTCTATTAAGGAGGAGTTGAAGGGGAAGATCAGGTGCTATGGGTGAGTGGTTTTTGTCTGTCTTCCATAAAGAGCAACCTCTGTCAAGAAATATCTAGTGCTGTCACAAGTCATATTACTAACACGTTCATGCCTTACTTAGCTTTGGTGCCGTTCTCGAGGAGTTTGAAGTGCGAGATGCCTTGACCAGTGTCTTTGCAACAAAGAGTGAGATTACCTCCTTGCAGCAAACGTACAACCAGTTTGGTGCATTTGGCTAGCCGCCCCTTATCGATGATTTCACCCTCTTTTTGTTTTTCATGATGAACTATTCTCACTGACTGGCGTACATCTGGACGAACTCCGGCCTCGGGTTTAGGGGCATGTTTAGCGTATCTGTTGTATTCCTAAAATCGTATTTATAATGACCCTGGTAATATCAGCCTATATTGGTAAATGTTTTAAATTTGCGGAGTAGGGAAGCTTCGTGATCTGGACAATGTGGTGCATACGATTAGATCTGAGAAGGAGAACTAAAGCATATGTTCATTGGTAGATTAATCCAAATAAAAGTATATGCATGCAGTCAATTATGTGGAAATAGGCCGGAGGCACATGGCGCTGAATTTATGCTAATATTGATCTAGATCGATGCACAAGCGGTACAAGCAAGTCAGTCCCTGCTGCGTACTTACGTGAGCTGTCCGCGATTACGCGAAAGTCCAGGATACGGGAGTCTTGACCCTCGGGAAATCCACAGACGGACATCATTTGTATTTCACGCAAGCTGAACTCACGTTGACGAAACTTTCGCTAGAGATCCTGAATTTTTCTATTTCTAAGGATTGTATCCATGAGCTAGCGCAATGCCCGCTCACGATGTCCGAGATGAGGAGGAAACTCTGTTAGGTACAGACTCCAAGGCCACATCCGCATCTCGGGACTCCCTCGACTCCGTCTCTTCTGCTTCTACAACGTCACTAGTCCTTGACCGACTGGGCGACTTTGCGCTCGATCGCAATGACCACCAGGCTTTCCCACCACGTGGAGACAGTCTCCGACCTGCTAAATATACGGACGAAGAGAAAGAGAATCATGGTGATATCGGAGAAGGGGGATATGTATATCTCGATGCGGCTGGTAAGCCGATGGAGAAGCACATCCGTCGCTATATCTGCATATTAGCTTCGGTGTTCATAGGTGGATGGCTTCTGGCGCTCGTCCTCTTCCTTTCGAGACAATCCTATAAACACTCATCGACCATACCTCATGATCCTCAAGCCACACAGTCTCGGGGCTCTGGAAAAAAGGTTACACTAGATCAGGTGATGACTGGGCAATGGAAAGCTCGGGCGCATTCCATTTCCTGGATAGAGGGCGCCAACGGAGAGGATGGTCTTTTACTTGAGGTCGGACCTGGGTCCAGCACGGGCTATGTGATCGTAGAGGACATAAGAGGACGGTCACAGAATAAGTCATTACAGGCCACTGAGAGTAAGACATTGATGGATCATCAATCGTTCTCCGTTAGTGGTGACCTGGTATACGCAAGTCGTGTTACCCCAAGTCGAGATCTCAAGAAAGTCCTTGTTATGTCTGATAAGCAATCGGTGGGTCTACCTGCAGTATGTTGCTCCTGCTTTGAGCGATTGCTAACACAAAATCGTAGAATTGGCGGCACTCTTCGTTTGGTAGATATTGGATCTTTGATGTAGCTACTCAGTCCGGTCAAGCCCTCGATCCTCAGAATGCAAAGGGTCGGACACAGCTAGCTTCTTGGTCGCCGAAGTCCGACGCTGTAGTTTTCACTCGGGACAACAACCTCTTCCTGCGATACCTCTCATCAACCACAGTCACACAAATCACCAAGGATGGCGGACCGGAACTTTTCTATGGTGTACCAGACTGGGTCTATGAAGAAGAAGTCTTTGCAAGCAATAGCGCAACATGGTGGGCTGAAGACGGGAAGTTTGTGGCATTTTTGCGTACAAACGAATCAGGAGTACCTGAATATCCGGTTCAGTATTTTATTCAAAGACCAAGTGGAACAACACCCGAACCAGGGCTGGAAAACTACCCCGAAGTCAGACAGATCAAGTATCCCAAGGCAGGCGCTCCTAATCCTGTGGTGGATCTACAGTTTTATGATATTGATAAACATGAGGTGTTTTCTGTCAGTATTGGCGGGGACTTCCCAGATCATGACCGGCTAATCACCGAGGTAATTTGGGCTGGTTCTAGTGGAAAAGTCCTGATCAAAGAGACCAACAGGGAAAGCGATATCTTGAAGGTTGTGCTCATTGATGTAAAGTCGCGGACAGGAAAAGTGGTTCGGACCGTTGATGTGAACGGAATTGATGGAGGCTGGTTCGAAGTCTCTCACAAAACTACGTATATTCCTGCTGATACCAATCATGGCCGCCCTCACGATGGCTATGTTGATACTGTCATAAATGGTGGTTATGACCATTTGGCGTTCTTCACGCCCTTGGATAGCGATAAACCAATCTACCTAACCTCAGGGCCTTGGGAAGTTGTCGACGCGCCCTCAGTTGTTGACCTGGCCAACAATCTTGTTTACTTCGTGGGAACGAAGGAATCACCGACACAACGGCATGTCTACAGTGTGAAGCTTGATGGTTCAGATTTCACTCCACTTACCGATATTCACCACGAAGGGTACCATAGCATTTCCTTCTCCAAGGGTGCAGGCTACGGACTACTCACCTATGCAGGCCCGAACGTGCCTTGGCAGAGGGTTTTCAGCATGCCCAGCAACCCGAACCGCTTTGAGGAGGTCATCGAAGAGAATAAAGAGCTTGCACAGCTGGCAGCACAGTATGAGCTACCAATATTGATTTACCAAACTGTTACTATAGATGGTTTTACACTACAGGTAGTAGAACGACGACCTCCCCACTTCAATCCAAAGAAGAAGTATCCTGTACTTTTCTACCTCTACGGCGGCCCTGGATCACAAACGGTCAGCAAAAAGTGGAACGTCGATTTTCAGAGCTACATTGCAGCTAATCTTGGCTACATTGTCGTTACTGTTGATGGCCGCGGAACTGGGTTCATAGGAAGGAAAGCCCGATGTATAGTTAGGGGAAACATCGGGTATTACGAGTCGCGTGATCAGATCGAGACCGCGAAGATATGGGCAGCTAAAAACTACGTGGACGAGTCAAAGATGGCGATTTGGGGATGGAGCTACGGCGGTTTCATGACATTAAAAACCTTGGAGCAAGATGCGGGACAGACTTTTCATTATGGCATGGCAGTTGCGCCTGTGACGGATTGGAAATTTTACGGTATTTGGATTTGTCACCTTGAGGCGCTATGAAATTCTTCTGTCGTGTGACTGCAACTAATCGTGTTTCTCAATTCAGACACCATTTACACCGAACGCTATATGCACACTCCCCAGCATAACCCAATTGGATACCACAATTCTAGCATCCACGATATGACGGCTCTCCAACATAACGTGCGATTCCTCGTGATGCACGGCGTTGCAGATGATAACGTACACCTACAAAATTCGCTCACGCTTCTTGACCAGTTGGATCTCGCCGGTGTGGAGAACTACGACGTCCATATCTTCCCAGATAGCGATCATAGCATTTATTTCCATAATGCTAATCGCATAGTGTACGACCGTAAGTAACCAGTCCCTCCTATCAGCTGTGGGCCAGTGGATATTGTACAGGAAAGCTGACAGGTCTGTGTGTTCATCAAGGGTTGAATAATTGGTTAATTAACGCGTTTAACGGAGAGTGGTTGAGAACTGAAAGCCCGGTGCCCATTAGAGATGTCGCTATACGACGAAGGTAGTTTCTTTATATCCCATAGACTTTGCATTGACTTGGCGTGGAGATGTGCAGGAATTTACCTGGGATATATGTATCATATTGCAAAGCCATCTAAAATATTCACGTTGTGTTTTACTTCGGGGTACATGTAGTACTCTGAGCATTTCGTCACTATGTGTGACATCACAATTGCAGTCGGCATTTGCCGAAGGAACTTGAAATCGTGAACATGACCCCCAAGAACGATAGAAAAAAGAAAACCACCATTGTACAAGCCACAGATATTCTGCCCTCGTCTAATTAACAAAATAGACATGGCAAGCCAACTAACAAAGGAGATATTGATCCGTATTCGCAAGATGATCCCTCCAATGCTAGAAAAGTTCCATAAAGGTATCAACAACCCCGCTGCTGGTCAAAAATATAAAAGATATGTGGAACGATACTCATGCCGTCTATAGGTCAGATGGGACGAGTAGCAGTGATTGGAGGGAGTGAGGAGTGAGTAGCTGCTTGTTTAAGGTGGAACATATACAATTGGAGCAATTGTTATTGACTTGCAGAGCCCAGTTACACTGGTGCACCTTACTTCTCTGCTATGGCTTCTGCTCGACTAGGTAAGCTGTGGAACTGCTTCAATTGGATAACCTCCTAACTTGATACTAGGTGCAGATATGGTACGCTCATTCCATATATCTACCATATGACGATGAGGAGTCAATAAGACACTGACGAAACACCAGAGCCATGTCATCTGCGAACCTCAAGCTGCACAAGTACGTCTTAAATACCTATTTCTCATTGCTACATCTTACCACTAACGACACATACATATAATAGGTCATCAAGACATACTCTCCAAACCTAATGGTCCACCCTTACATGCGACAATCACAACACGCATCCATCTCCGAGACTGTAGACGAAATATCGAAGAACGTGATAGGCATGCTCGACCGTCTGCATGTCATAGTCATAGGACCCGGCTTAGGACGTGACAAACTGATGCAGGAGACATGCGCACGAGTTATCGTCGCAGCTCGAGAACGGAAAATGCCATTTGTCCTAGATGCTGTGCGCCGGCCCTTCCTAGTAGCCTGAAGCCTCCGTATGCACACATACAGATTTCATACTAACGAGTAATCCTGCCGTTATACCCACAGGACGGTCTCTACCTCGCCCAAACCCAACCAGACCTCGTCCAAAACTACCCCCTCTGTATCCTAACACCCAACGTCGTCGAATTCGGCCGCCTCCTAATTTCAAAGGGGATCGACCCCAGCGTCGGTGCAAACGACCCCGAGATCTGCGCGAAGTTAGCCAAGGCGTTTGGTGGCGTGACCATCATCCAGAAGGGTACGAAGGATTATATTAGTAATGGGGTGCATACGTTAGTTAGTGATGGGGAAGGCGGGTTGAAGAGAAGTGGGGGGCAGGGGGATACTTTGACTGGGAGTTTAGCGACGTTTTTGGCGTGGAGGAAGGCATACTTGGATCGGATTTGGGAGTAAGTGGGTTCTTTTTTGGGTTTTGAGGTTGTTGGGGTTGAAAATAGGTCTGGGTGGATCGGAGAATGTGTTGATATTCTTAGAGTTTGGCTAACAGCGATTAATATAGTCATGAAAACGACCTCGAAGATGCAGAGCTCTTTACTCTAGCGGCATTTGGTGGCTCAGCTCTGACTAGGGAATGCTCGCGTTTAGCGTTTGCGAAAAAGGGACGGTCTCTGCAAGCCAGCGATCTTACGGAGGAGATTCCAGTTGCGTTCAAGAACCTGTTTGGAGAGGATTCGTCCTCGAAGCTTTGAGAGGTCCCATGTTTGTTGTGGAAAACAAAAGTGACCAGATATATCCTGGCTAACCATGACCCCAGAATCACATCTGATCGCATGCAATCTATACTGTGGAGATTGTAGGTTCTGTGTATCTACTTAGATGTCCACCCTTTATCAAAGAGGTTCCGGAGATACAATGGGCCATTGGGTATACCCACACGAGACGGGTTACGCTCTCTGTACTACATACCTATTCAACGACCGTAGTGTAACTACAATACTATGGGAGCATATATAGATATATCATGAATACACGTTCAAAGATCCTCTGTGATACCCTTCCAAACCACCCGACAGCACGTCAGGATCACTATGCTCAAGGCAACTAAGCCTGCACGACAGATTGCACAGCATGAAGGCTGTTGTCCGGCATATCAAGCTCCAAGCCTTTTGTCTAGGTTCAGAATGCCTTACGGAAATGCCTCCGACCAGGCACAGCGCCCATGCGGCGAGCAAAGTACGAAACAGCTGCCAGAAGTCGAAATTGTCGAATACCGTTATTTGGGTGTAGTAGGCTGAAGCTGCCCCTCTGGCTTTTGGATATGCCATTGTCTAAATCCTATAATATAAAACCGAAGTGACCCGGGCGTAGAAGACACAAGCTGTACTTCCTTTCTGTTTTGTAATGACAAGATAGTCCCGTGAAAGCCATACACGCGAACGCATACACGTATATGAGCGCTCTCTGACTATATTTTGAAACCGAGATGTAGGTACAAAATCCTCCTGTGGGTGTACAGGATTTCGAGTATCCACATACCCAAGAGCCGTCCGTGGACTTATTGCAGAACTGGTATATGAGCAGAGAGCATTGAGAACTGGAGGGTTGTGTATGTACATACATACGGGAATCAGTCAGGGCTCCTAGTGCTGGTATAGATGCAGGCCCCGGTCTGCCTGCATCTACCTGACATATTAGGTCTCGATATCTATACCCGTGCCCCAGCCCAGGAACTACGATCCCGTCCATAGAGTCAGAATAAAATGGAAAATAGGTAAGGCCGTGAAAAAATCGAAGAAATTCAGCGAAGCTACGGAAAAACCATACAAAGCCGTAGATGTAGAAATCCAAGGAAGAAAGTGATTAAAACATACGGCTAAAGAATCGCCGCTCGTTGCCCCAATGTCCTTCATCCTCTGGCTTTGTAAGTTATGCAACAGCGAGCGAACGGTATTGCCTCTATCGAAGAGGCTAGATGTTGAAAGACCTGCTCAACTGAGGCAATTATGATCCACTACTTTCCCACACCTGGGTGGGTGCGACTGGCGCACGTAAGGTTTGACATGTTTACATTCCCATATCCAGGCGCGAGGGGTTTCCGCCGTCTCAAGAATAGGGGTTAAACCGGAAAACAGCCAGAAGTTGGGTATGATTACGTTCAACCATCTATCACCACGCAAAGTCGTCTATTAAACCCCACAAACCATGTATTTCTATTACCCTTAACCAGCGCCAATTCGATGCTCTACGCTGCCCCCCCCCCACCGCCACCTCCCTTCTTCCTCTTATCCTCTATCAACTCCACATTCCCATCCGGAATCTGCTCATAATTCTCCCCCAGCCACTCCTCCACCTCCTCGCTCAAATCACCCTGCACAACAACCTCCTCGCCCCCCCCGGGAACCTTCGTCACGCTCGCTCCAGTCGCGAACTTCTTCCCTAGTTCCTTCGCCACTTTCCTCAAATCCAGCCCGAAGGCCTCGAGTCCCTGGATCGCGGTAACGTATTTGCGCTTGGATCGCTCGACGCGCTTGATGAGGACCTTTGAAGAGGCTTTCGCGGCGGCTTCGCGCGCTTCGGTCGCGAGGGCTTTCGCGGCTTTCTTCGTGGCGTCTTTTTGGGCGCGGGCGAGAGCGGCGGGGGTGAGGGGGGTGAGGGAGGTGGGGTTCTGTGCGTCTGTTTCGTGGGGTCAGTTTTGGTTTTGTGGGTTAAGAGGGTCGTGGGGGTTTCTGCGGTGGGTGTAGGGAGAGGGAGAGGGAGTGGGGATCGTGAGGACGGGGCTGAGGTGAGAGGAGTGGGATGCTGATGCTGGCTGACCTTCGGAGTATATCCGTGCGTGGAGTTCTGGGTGCTTCTCTTTAAGCCAGTCTTCGCATTTCTTGACCGTCCCACCGAATTCGCAGTATTCGGGAGGGAGTGTGCAGACTATTGGTTCCGAGGAAAGGGATGCCTGTTAGCACGGATACACGCATTGAAGGTAGAAGGAGCTCGATGGAAGTAAGCAGGGTGTTCGGTTTCTGCAGTACATACCCCCACAGTAGACTACATGCCTGGCTTGAGGTTCTCCGGGTGCGATTTCTACAGCTGCCGATGCGTTTGATGCTTCTGCCATTTTGAACGGTGATTTGGATGCTCGACAAATGAGCCATGAGGCTCAAGTGACTTGTCGTTGGAGGGGTACCCACGGCAAAAGGGCGCTAATCCCGCTTGGGGGCTGCGGGGTGGCTGTTGGTGTGTGCCGTAAGAAATAAGAAGTATGTTATGCTCCGTACATCACGGTTCGTTCAAAAGTGCTAATATTGCGACATCCACATTCCATGTGTCGGAAGGGCTAATGTGGTTCGGTTCTAAATTCTTCACGGACATCTTTATCAATTCTCATATAGGTTTTCCCACAAATTGTATCATTTCCGTGGGATGTGAACTGCCATGTCTCATGACAAGATGACAGCAGTCTTTCGGCATTGTAAGCTCTGGGTAAAGCACAGCTCCCAGGGTTCCTTTCGTCCCTCCCTCTTGCTGGCGATCGGCAGCGGACCGCAGACTTCCACAGCTGCGTGCGGCCGGATATGCACTGTATGCACTACAATAGAGTTTGGTAAAGGGGAGTCGGGCTTCGTTTCGAACTCTTTGGTGGTCGTTATCCCGGGTGCTGTAATCGCGAAAGAGAAGAACCCTTGCTATCTTTGTGGTCAACGTCGCTCTCTTCACGTGAAGGTAGCTTCTCCGCCTGAAGGCACACGGGTTCCGCCTGGAAACCATTATCCATAATACATGGAATCGAAGTTTGATAAAGCTAAAAGAAAAATTTTTCCGTCGAGACGTTGCCGCATTTATTGACGACGGGGAGAACGATCTCCTATATCTATGCCTGTCGGCCTTCCGTGCCGCCTTATCCTAGTGTAGACGGGAAAAGATTTAGTGACCGCTGTGTTGCAGTGTTCGCCATAGTGCTCCCCGACGGTGATCCACTTTCAAGCATGATTTCTGTATCAGTTTGTTGGGCAGGTGTGTGGCGGTTGCAAAAACAGCCACCTATCTGCACGCCCATGGAATCTTCCGAGTGGACCTTTTCGGGCCGTTCTTGTAATCAGGCCAATTGATATCGACCGTTGTGCCATGCATCCGTAATCGCCAGCTTCGCTCGGAAAGGAAGCTGATCGTTACTATTTTTCGGCATTTGCTCGTGTAAACAACCCAAAGTGGACAAGGTGTTCGTTATGTTGATAGAAGGGTAGAAGCGGACTGCGACCCGCCGTAGGATGTCGGGATATGGGATGCCGATAGTACAGCCTCGGGCCACTTCGGAATAGGCAAAGATGTCACTGGAAGGCCGGTTCAAGAGACAAGAACTATAGAAGAAGGAAATGGATTGTCGGTACGCACTAAGAGGTCCAATGTTCAATGCTCAATATGGAGTAGGCATAGACGAGAAAATAAAAAGAAACGTTTTCGAGCTGACACGAAAGGTACAAGAAATATGTTCGGTATGAGTGAGACGCTAAGATTGATAAGAGAGCGAATCGACCGATACGGAGCCCGGCGATGAGATGCTCGCCTGGGGTAGAACTCCCCTTGTCCTTGATCGCCTCTGCATGCCTGCTGACGGGCTGATCAATGGTATGTTCGCATCGCCGCCACAGGCCACACCCCACGCATGCTCCTGATGCGGCTATGTAGTGCCAGCGAGACCGATGCGACGATGCTGCCGATGCCTCACCTGCAGCATGCACAATCCGAGAAATCCTTGGAAAGCAAGACAGAGTACATACTGAGTACGCCCTTATGAAAAAGCTGGTTGGTCACACTCACCGAACTTGCACCCGTTTCAACATCCTTGCGGAGCATAAATACGCCAATGTACTTGCGGAAACGAAGTCGGTCAGTGGGCAGAGACGAGGTTGAAGAGTTCCTTTTGGGAGTTTAGAATCCGGATTACTGGGGTAGTGCCGTGATTCAACGAAAACAATAGGTCGGGTCTTATTTCTGTTGCTGGCCACACGAGCAAAGCAGTCCCAGACAGCTACTCCCTACGGATTACTCTCTAGCCATTTGGTGCGCCACAGGGCAGAAACCCGAACTGATGAAGTCTCGCAACGGTCCTCCCACAACAGCGGTTCCCGGAGTGGGAAGATAAGCGAACCTCATCACACCCTCTCACCCATGTCCTGCCGGCGTTTTTGTGAGGATGTGAGAGGATCTAGTTGTGTTGAGTATGACATACGCATACGTTATACTCAGTGCGGCGCACGAAGAAAAGGTAGAAAGGAAGGCGGCTGGTAGTGACTTTTCTGCACGAAAACGACCCGGAGCAAGGCTGCGAACAATGCCATTTAGCCAGGCTGTGCTCCTCGTCGTATCAGGCGTAGCACGTAGAAACAGAACGAGAACGGTTCCTTGCGCCCGTGTGGTCGACCGTTTGAAAACAGTCCTATAATTCGGAATGGCTTTGGAACGGTTACTCGGATGGCTTTGTGCGACCGTGGGGAAACACCCCTCTGGTTCTCGACGCCAGTTCAACTCGAAAAGCCCACCCAAAGTTTCCCCCTCCTCTTCGCTCCTTTTCGCTCCACTTCCTTCGTAAGCGTCCGTCTAGCTGTTACAGCTCGGGGATATCCATGATAACGGGTGCATAAGGGATTGCAAAGGCAACCAGCGGTCATCTAACCTCCAGACAATGCGAACTGATAACTGTCCACAAGGATACGATATGAACGCGCGCACAAAATGCAAAGAATGCAGTTAAGATGAGGGTGGCATGTTGGTAGTATTGGAGTGCGTTAGGGTCGCAGTCGTCAGTCAGAACCCAACAAACACGGCGATGAGCGTCTCGCTGCGCGGGATATTCCTGCGAATGAAGCTGCGGGGTACACTTATGGTTATTTATTTACGCAGCACGAGGTATTGTCGTTTATTATCCGAGAGTGGCCACGCCCTGGGGTGACTATATATAACCGGCCAGTCCGGTTTGTTTGGTGATGGGACAGAAGCTCGAGTCAAAGATTGGCCTTGTAGGGAGTAGCCGCGTAGCACGTACACATAATGTAAGAAGTAGTCCGGAGGCCGTAGGAGAGGATAGTGCAAAAGCTTTGCCAATCTGCCTTTTTCTCTTACGAAAGCTGCTTGGAGTCCTGCGCCGCCGAGAGGGTCAAACGAATCAAACGACGCGATGCACTGCATAGGCCTGCAGTCCCCCCACAATTAAAAATGCGTGGCGTGCATCGCTTGCACTCGATTCTATGTACAATATGTAGCAGGGCAGCAGCGCGCAGCAGCTCGCAGCACCTCGTGCAATGTATGCGTAGGCGAACAGGAGTGCGTGCTGTTGACTGGAGGCGTTGGAAATCAGGGCCGTTGCAAAGGACCACCTTCGACGCCCAACGCCTCGCCCCAGCATTGCTAATCAGTCAATCACGGCGTTGCATTCTTAGAGCTTGATGCCAGTCCTCTCTCCGCCCCAGTTGGGATTGAAATAACTGGGAACGGCTCTGAATTCTAATTCAACCCGTGCCAGCCCGTCCCGTTAGCTAGTGGAGCAAGCAAGCAGTCTCCATCGGCGAGGCACATCGAGGCACATCGAGGCACTTCGCTACGGTAAAACCGCGTGTGTGCGTAGGCATTGGCCACACTTGAACTTCCTTCCATAGGCCAATTCTCGACCGTTTCGCTAGGCCCGATTCTTACTTTTCACACCCAAGTCTCGCCTTCCTTTCACCATTACCTTCCCAGACCTCCGTCCGTCCTTTGCTCCCACAACCTTCCTCGCACATCTAGATAAGGACGACGTGCCCGAACCCGCCAATACCAAAACCTGTCTTTCCGGACTGCAGCGGACGTCGAAAATCCCTGGGTTCGGCGGGGACTTTCAGAGGCAGTATTGCGTTTGAGGTTTCACCGCGTTATCGATATCCCATTTCTCTCCCGTTTCGCTAGCACACCGCATCTGCGAAATCAGCTGCGAGGAAAGACGCGCGGTGCATGATATAACTCGTTCAATCGCTTCGCCGCTTTGAGGCCCGCCGGAGGAGCAGAGAAAGGGGGGTTATATCACAAGAGTGGCATCTCGGGCAACATTGCGATTCCACTGTTTGCCTGACTGACACGGTCCTCACCGTTACACCATGACAGAAGTCCTCTCTGCCCCAGTGCAGCCCGACGGCACGCCTTACTACTCTTCAACTGCCCTTCACCGGTCTTCGCCGTCGCAATCCTCCTTCTTAAGTAACTCTTCGTCATATTCCAGGTCGAAGACCAGTAGACCTCACATTAAGACAGAATACGACAACCGGTTAGGAAGGCCTGTACCCTCACCACCTACCACCTCACCCAGCGACGTCAAGACACATTTTTCAAACAACTCGTACAATCCAATACCTACGAGAGATCTTCCTCTTGACGCCAAGGCTCAGGAAGCCGACGACCAGATCATCTTTCCCTCATACGACGAAGTTGGCTATTTTGACCAGGTGGAAGATCTGGAGCCTCCTCCGAGCCCTCGCACAGGTGACTCCTATACCGTTTCGCCCGCCTCAAACACTATCTCCACAAATGTTTCCAGGCCAGGCACACCGGAACCCGGCGTCACAGCGGAAGATGATACCGCCGTGCGCAACGAGCCTTCTCGACATGTAGACTATCTATCACATGAATGGAGGGAAGAAGACATATGGTCATCATGGAGGCATATAGTGTCGAAACGAAAGGTTTATAGTAATAGCGCAAGGCTGGAGAATGCCTCATGGAGAACCTGGGCGAAGGCAAAGAACCGGCTAAAGACGGTGTCACCAGAGACCTTGAACTGGTATGACTTGCGTGACCTGTATTTCGCTGCCAATTCTGACAGCCGTCCCCTAACACCCATGCAAGGCTGACTTTTTCCTAGGCTGAAAGATTGCGACGTGACCTGGCTCTATGGACCTCTACAGACTGGCTCCGGTAAACCTCTAATCCCATCTTCTTCCCCAGCCGGTAGCCGCCTCTCAAAATCAAATTCATTTCTCAACAAGAAGCCTATATTGAAAAAGCGGAGCATGTCCGAGATGATGCTGCAACGGTCGCTTTCGTCTTCATCCCTCTTAAAACAAGCAGCAGCAGCCATCCAGGCCCAACAAAGCGAGAGAGCACGTATATTGCCTGAGAGAGTAGGGTTAGCGAGAGCGCAGTCGGATTACGCATCGTATCCCTTTGCTTCCCATTCGGCCAGCCAGGACGGCACCAGCCTGTTCTCGTCCGTGTCGTCTTCCGGCCTACAGTCACCTGGTGCCGGGGAAAAGAGGAGAATTCATTTCAATGATATGGTGGAACAATGCATCGCTGTTGACGTTAAAGGGGACGATGACGATGAAGATACTTATCGTGCGGTTCATAATGACGATGACGATGACTCGTCAGAGGATGGAATAATAATGATGAAGAGCAGCTCGAAAGGTAAACTAAGTAATAGAGCTAGTGCGAGGAATAGCTTTAGCGGGGAGAGCAAGACCATCGCAATGCTACCTTCTACGACACTGAAGTATCAGGAAGACCCCCCAGAACCTGTACAACCTGAGCCAACCACATTGGGAGGTTTCTGGAAAGGCACCGTGTCGCCCTCCCCTTCCCAGGAGACTCTACGACCCTCGAAGACGTCAAGCACATTCGTTTTCGATGAAGAAGATGACGATATCGACATGACGTGGGAACCGTCGGGTGCATTTGCGAACCGTAAGGACGGCGTATTCGTTCGCAACCAAAAACAGGAAAACATCCGACCGACGGCTGAGCCCAAGGAACAGACGAACCTTCGCCGTACACCATCTGGTATGTTTATGCCGTATGAGGAAGACGAAGATGATGTCGTTGCGGCGGGCCTTTTCGGCAAGATGGTAGATACGGTCAACACTGCAAAAGACATCGCCCATGTCATCTGGAACGTTGGCTGGAGAAGATGACAATTACCGTTGGCTTGACTTGTTCAGCGGACTTGTCAGCCAAGCTGATGGAATATAGGGGATGGGTTATAGTGAGGACATCCAAATGGCAGCTTTAAGCTTCGCTGCTAGAACGACTGTTTTACAACGATTGGGTACTGATACGGCGCTTGGCGTGGCATATTCGATTTATATCGGTAACGACGACGGTTAACGACTTCTCTTGCTTAGGGCCCAGGTTTTAAGATGACATGTAGTGTTCAGCATTGCAAGTGTATTGCACATACGATTCTCCTATGGAACATCCTTGATTTAAAGATCGAATGGGGGGACAGACTCCCGCTTCGGGTTGTCTGAAAAGATTTCTCTGGGGCATCTCTGTCCAGGCTTGGTGCTAGGCGTCTGCTTGGGGGGGCCGGTTGATTTATATATGCAGGGAAACGGATTGTGTTGTGGTATGTTGGAGGTGTGGAGAAGGGCTCCACAGCACCATCCGTCAACCAGTGTGGGGGAGCAACTTTCGATGAGGAGTGCTCATCATTAAAAATCGGCGGTATCCGCCTGTAGTGCAGTTTGCGGTTTATACGTTCCGACAATAAAAATCAAATTCAAAAGTCCAACTTCCAATTAAACCAGTCGTGGATGAAATTTATAGCCACGAAGCGATCTGCGTAGTCGCGTTCTATCGCTAGCCGTAGATACAGCGAAATAATCCGTTCCACCGTAGGAGACCGGAAACAACGAGCGATCGTTTTATATGACCGAAGGACGCATGGGGGCTTAATGTAAAAAGGAATCATTTCGGTTTAATCATCTCTTACAATTGATATGCAATCGCCATAAGAAACGGAGCAACTGGTCCTCACCTCTCCCAGCTGCATCAAAAACCCTCAGGACTCTCGAACCCCTGAAACTCCTCGACGACCAACAATGGAGAACATCAATATCGCAGAATTGGTCGAACGGCTCGGCAGTGACGAAGACGCCGTCCGAAAGATGGCTGTTTTCAAACTCCAATCGAATATCGGCGACCCATCCTTCGCAGACGTCTTCATCGCGAATGGAGGTCTGAATAAACTGCGCTACCTGACGCTCAATGCGACAGGGAACACATTGGCATATAGTCTTACGAGCTTCTCAAGGTTGTTGGAGGTGGATAAGGGGTGGGATTTTGTTAACCAGGATCTTATTTCGAGGGTATGGCTCCCCCCTCTGCTATGTTAAAGGTTGAGGATTGCGGTTAACGTGTGTCTTGTTGTCTTTTTTTTCGAGCAGGTCGTCGAGCTCGTAGTAACGCATCCTCTGGTCAATATCCTCCGCGGTGCAATGTCCATCCTTGTCGCGATCGTCTCCCATCCCCAGACGGCAGGCCGTCAGTCCCAGTCTGGCTTGTTTGGCTTTAAAGCATTAAAGCCCGCGATTGCTGTGCACCCACAGTTTCTCGAGATGCTGGTCAACCGGCTTTCATCAGCAGACCATGCGCTGTGTGCGAATGCATTACAGTTGATCAACTCGTTGATGCGGGACGCCATGACGAATGATGCGGAGAACGAGTGGCCGAGGTTCATTAAGCGGTTGCAGGATTTGGGGGTTATTAAGGCTGTATACGTATGCGGTTTCTCGCCGGTTTTGAAAGAGTCCCGGTTTGGGCTGTAACTGACGTTTTGAGAGTAGATTCTGATGCAGAGTTCGGCGTTGCATGATCTCGCGCATCCGATACTTGAGTTTCAGGGTTTGACGAAGGTGTTGTTGAGGAAGTGGAGGGAGGTTAAGGTTGATTTGGAGAAGCCAGAGCATAGGAGGGCGCTGAAGGGGTTGCATTTGGCTAGTAATCCAGATCGGTCGAAAGAGGCGCAGACGGCGGAGGATGTGAAGAAGAGTCGGAGGCATAATCCGGAGAAGTGGAGAAGGTTGGGGTTTGAGACTGAGTCTCCAGCGTGGGAGTTTGGTGAGGTGGGGTTCTTGGGAATGATGGATTTGACGGACTATGTGAGGAAGCATGAGGGTGGTTTTCAAAAGGTACGTAGCTGGGTAATCCCGATGCTCTTGATAGGATGCTAATTTGGCTTCTTCAGCTTCTTCTCGAGCAATCTACGAAACCTGTGGAACAAAGGTGTCCTATTGCTCGAGCAAGTTTAGCTGTAACAGGGATTCTCTACGAATACTTCGGTGTTCAATCCTCAGTGGCCGAGGATGCTAGAAACTATCTTGTTCTTGACTCTCGGACAAATTTCGATAAGATATTCAAACCTCTTCTCCTGCAATGGTCTCGGCTGCACACTGCAGGACTCCAGTCTTTCTTCCGCATGTGGAAGGCCACCGGAGCAGAGATAGGCGATTTTGGAAAGGTGGTTGAACTCATTAGGATTTTGATCGAGCAAGTTGTCGGCAATGCCGCACGCACGAGGGACGTCCATGAGGTAGAAGAAGAGATTGCTGAGTTTGAATACATGAGGCTACGAGAGCTGCAGATGGAGTTGCTGGAAGAAGCCTACGAGGATGCCTGGGGTGTGCACCTGAGACAAGTGAGGGATGAGCTCAAACACGAGGCTCTTCAATTCGTCAAGGAGCAGCGTATTCGTTGTCTTCTGCAGGGTGCTTGGTTCCCGGATGTTCTAGGCTACAAGCAAGAGAATGGCCCGGTCAAGCAGAATGATCTGAAGCGTACAGTGCCGTCTTCCTGGCGATATGTGCGATTATCTCACAATCGCCGGTACCTGCATTACGCAGACTTTGAGACACAAGGCAACTATGAGCCAGGTTTGGATATGCTTCCGGAGAAGAGTAAGTTTCTCCATACATCCATATACGCCCGTTGCATACTGACAATTCCCTCCCAGTTGACCTCTCTATTGTCTCCTCCGTCGTCTCCAACGTCTCTGCCGCCTCCATCGCATCCAGTTCCTCAACCGAAACCCTAACCCCCCTCCCCGCCCGCCTCTCCACCACAAAAATCACAATCCATGGCTACCTCCCCTCCTCTTCCAGCGCTTCAACAACCGCCGAAAAAGTACTCCTAACTCTAAACCCGCAATCACACAGCCTTGCTTCAGAGTGGCTGGACGGTCTGCTGATGTTATTGAACCAGCAACCGATCACGGCGGAGACGACTAAGTTGATTAATTTGGTTAGTAATTACGGATTGAAGATCCGGTTGTTGAATGTCAGGTTTGAGGATCGAATGCAGGAGCCGGAGATGCCTGGGAGGGAGGGGTTGGATGAGGACTATTATTATGAGGTTTTTGGCGGGTTGTGAGAGCTAAGGTATATGTGTTCGAACTTTTGTTTGAGCTGAGTGAGCTATAGTGGTGGTTGTCTGTTGTCGGAGAGGTGCTCGATCAGGTATCTGGAGGGTTTGTCTTCTGTGTTGTCGGATTTATTGTGTGTATATCTACCTTTGATACCCTTTCCTCATAAAACTTGTATCCCGCAAGGAGAGAAGGAGTTTGTGTCTTTTCTTTTGTATGACATGTTGTCACGACCACGTTAGAGAATCTAAAGGCTTGACCTAGGGCAAGGTGTGTCTCTTGACGTTATATTTATTGCTCGGTTCGTACGGATATCCCGCAGTGATGGGAAGTAGGGGAGTACTTGATGGTCTTTCGGTTCTCTACACAGGCCAGAGATCTAGGATCATATACCCCTATCTATGTAACATCCTCTTTCCCTTTCACCGTGACAAACGGCCTCCTGTGACATAACCCAAGATCTCCTCATGCTGTGACTCATCCCCCTTTACTCCTCTTCCGGCTCATCCATCCTAAACCACCTTGCCCGACAATCCACAGCCTCCTTCCTAACATGTCGTTTTGGGTCATCCAGAATAAACATAAGGTTCCGAACCACCTGTCTCTTAAAGGGGAGCAACGTCTCGTTCTTCACAGCTCCCGGTAGGAGACGCAAGCAGTGGAGAGCGGAGTGGCGGACACGCTAAGATAGACGAAAGTTAGCTTACTTCTAAGGAGAGCCATGGAAGCTTACTCGATGACTTACCGGTGGATTTAAGCTAGTGGAAGCGTTCGCGGCGCTCAGGAGACGGGATATCACGCTCGAGACGTGGGATTCTATGACCTTGGGGCTCTCAGATACAGTTACGCTGAACGTGTCTATCGTTGCAGCTTTGACGTCTGGATCGTCGAGGTCCAGGGATTGGAGAAGAAGCGGGACAAGGGTGTCGAGACTGGGTTTGATTACTTCGGAAGGGACGTGGCGGAGTATACTCGATAAAGCGATGAGGTAGTTAGGTTTGATTGATGCGCCTGCTGTCCTGAATTCGTCTGCGATTCTAGGCAGGCAGTAGTTGAAGAGACGTTGTTTATGCAGGAGGCGTATGACTGCGAAGTTCGGCTTGGATAGGAGCTCGTCGTCTGCGAGGAGGATTGTGAAAGCTCGGGCAGTTTGCCGGCCGTATACGGGGTCTTTTAGGTAGTCAAGGAGATATTGCATATATTCGGTCGACAGAGGTGATGTGCGCAGCACGAGAGCTTTTGCAACCCAAAAGAGTATGCGAAGCCAGTTATGTGTGTACTGTACTAATGAGTCTTCTCGAGGCTGCATATTTTTGAAGATTACCTGAGGACCCGGCAGCTCCTTGGGAGGCCACTTGTTCACAAGAAGTGCAATTTGTCGTAGGACGGCGATCCGAGTAGGAGCGGAGTACACATTCAGCGCTAATGGAGCAAGCTGTTCAAGAAGAATATCCGTATTCCATGGTAGAGAAACCTGCAGACTTTTAGCCCAACATGCAAGACCGGATCCAGGCCGGACATACTTCTCGTCTTATTCCTGCTAATAAATAAGAAGACACAATGTTGGTTCTTGTTACCGCCTCGGGATGAAATCCTGTGGGAAGTTTCTCATCAGGATTAAAGAGATTTAAAACTTCATGTACGATTGATTCTTGTCGAACTGCATCAAATGAACGAACAATCAAATTAGCAAGTCGCCCAATGACCTCCAGAACCCCCTCATCACTCAGTGGCGATGATGCAGACTCATTCTCTCGTAATGGAGAGAGAGCCTTCCGTATCAAACCAGGGACCAGGCGATCATAGTAAGTTTGCAGCTTCGGATCTTTCTCTAAAGACTTTTGGCTAAGGACGTAGTGAAGAGTCGAAAGGATAGCCTTAGGATATGCCGGCGACGAATTGTTCTGAAGCACGACGTCGAGCTTGTTCAGCAGTCTCCGCATCAGGACTTCAAATATTTCCCTCTCCGTGCTCAGTTTAGCCAATCCTTCTAGGGTGGCAATGAAACTCTGAGCACCGCCTGAATCTGTATCTGGCAGCTTGGCCATGAACGCAGGAAATGTAATATCCATGATAAAGTTGGGCTTGACCTTTGATATCTCCAGAAGAGCCAAGATAGCCTCATCCCTCAGTGCTGTGCCTCCGTTCAGATCGTCGTCTAACACTATCTCATCAAGGTACTGGACAACCATCCCAATCTCGTTCTCCGCGAGGAACTTCCTTAGCTTCGCTAGTCGCAACAATCCTTTGAGAGCAACGATCCGAAATGAAACCTCTTCCTTAGCAGTGCCCATAAGCGCTTGGCTGAATAGCTCAAATAATTTATCCTTAAACTCTTCAAGTGGGTTTTCCACTGAAGGGATGAGTGCGAGGGAGCCCCAGGTACCATAAACCTCTAGAGAAGACTCAAATAACCGTCCTAAGACTCCTAGTAGAGCCCTCTGCTTTCCAATTCCGTCGGTATCTTGGTAGACAGTAAGTAGTGGCGCCAGAACAGCCATAATGATCAATGCAAATGCAACAGGGGAAGCTGTTGCTAGGGACCCCAGGATCTGTCCCGCAGGTCTCGCCTGTTTCTGCTGAGGTTCACGCAAACGCTCATTGCACTCAGTTGTGATTGGACGGAGAAATCTGGCCAGGGATGATTGAAGCGTTATTCTTATTAGCCCGAAGGATAGTTTTGCTGCGATTGCTCGTATGGCGGTGAGGGCTTCTGCAGCTAGATCTTCCTCCTGGGCGTTGAAAACTTCGAACTTCAAGGAGTCCCAGAGCTGGGTCGAATGTGTAGATACAGTGGTTGGGCTGTAAGACGATGCACAAGCTGCGATAGTTTGCAGAATGTCTTTCTAATCTCTGTTAGGGTAGTCCTACATGGAAGGAGCCAGTGACTGACCTTCACATTCGTTGACGTAGAATCAAGTTTGTCTATCAAAGCAGGAAATGCGTGACCAGCAAAATAGCTCGACGCGGCGACACAGTCTCGCAACCGCACCTTCAAATCCTGCGCAGTGATTCCGTAGGGATCGTCTGGTGGAGGCCTGAAAGTGATAGGAAAGTAACAGTAAACAGCATCGAACAAAGTCTAGAGTTTGTTAGTAATGAAGTACCAATAAGCTCACCACCAGTTCTCTCCCTACCTCCGTATGTTTGACTATATCCCACTCCGCTATGACAGCTCTCAACATAGAGAAGACAACCATTAGGTTTCTGGGGTCCTTCTCCCCGCTGACTAGGTCGGTAATGCCTACAACAAAGTCCCCTCCCATG
Source organism: Nothomitra cinnamomea (assembly GCA_022345685.2). Taxonomy (NCBI): domain Eukaryota; kingdom Fungi; phylum Ascomycota; class Geoglossomycetes; genus Nothomitra; species Nothomitra cinnamomea. The sequence continues at coordinate 77,640 of JAJDMX020000010.1, read as the reverse complement.
CCTTTAAGAGCTACTTGGACTTAGCCATTTGCCATTGCATGCTATGCGCGATATCATGGTGACGTACCCTCCCGCTGATCGGACATCAGAGCGTCTAAAAGAGTCAAGACAATAAATCTAGTTCCCTGGGGATGGCGCTGGAGATCTTGCGCCCCAGTGAAGAGCCTTAGCACATACGTTGTCAGCTAGACTTCCGTATATCCCAAATTATGCAACTCACGACGTCGCGACTTGGACCGCATCCTCGCCGGAGAATCGACTCATCCGTTGCAGCGCAATGAGGCCTTGAGCTGTCTCCTTCAATCCCGATTCATCTTCGGTTCGGTCACGAAGAAATTGGCCTATTACCGAGACTGCCGTTCATCAGCTTTAGCCACATTACATCCAGCATTTTCTGGACATACTCTGCTGTCGACTAAGACATTTCGGGGGAAGTGCAGTCAGAACCGAAGACAGGTACGCGATTGCTACCATAAATCAGTACCATATTCAGGCAAAACCATGAGTGGGTGTTCACTACCTTTGGCTCGCACCGTAGTGTCTTCATCGGTTAAGTATTCACCTATTGATTGCACCAGGTCCACCAGCTTAAGTTCCTTTTTCTCAATTTCTTTGCGCGGAGTTAGCTACTATTTATTCACAGGTGAATCCAAAGACCGACTTTTTGCACTGGCACTCGCTACCTCAGCAGCTTCTTGTTGATCTTTGTCGACCGTCAACAGAAAACGCTGTGCGTCGGACATTGTTCTATATGCAGTCCCTCGTGGGCTGACACAGCGCCAAAAAGATCTTATCACGTCCATTGACGTCAAAAGTTTTTCCGACAAAAAGCTAATCCGGCACGCCTTACCCAAGCCCGGATTAACCTCAAACTTTTCGTCCCCACCAAAACACCCCACCATACCCTGCATCTTCGACTGTGAAATCCGACCAATTGCTTCAACGGGTATCTCTCACAGGAGTACTACGATATAATGGGCGCAGACGACCCGCCAGCTTCTTGCAAGGTTGTTTTGGCAGGAACCATTGCCAAAAAAATCCTTGTAGAAGTTCATGAAGGCCTCTCTAAGCTCGCGAAGCCTCCTCTCCTGGTCGGGTTTCTCGCAAATGACGATCCTGCAGCACGGATGTATGCAGATTGGACCGCAAAGACTTGTAAAGAAAAGTGAGCTTGTTCGTGGATGCTATTCTTCTTTTCCAATTGAACCACTTTTAGTAGTAAATTTTTGCTCTAACAATATTCTGTTATCAGTGGGTTTCGTTTTAACCTCCGGGAAGTCGACCGCGAAGAACTTGAAGACCATATAATTGCAGCAAACAACGACAATGACGTCGACGGCATTATTGTATACTACCCGATTTTCGGCAATAGACAAGACCAATACCTCCAACAGATAACGGACGTGAGTAAAGATGTTGAAGGCCTGAGCCATAGATACATCTTCAACATGTACCAGAATATTCGCTTTCTTGACGACCAAAAATTACAAAAGAGCATTCTTGTGGGTTACTCCTATGTCTGCCCGCTAGGAATATGTGGTTGTTGACAGGACTTCGATAGCCATGCACTCCTTTAGCGATAATTAAAATCCTGGAACACCTCCACATCTACAACCCGATCCTACCTTACGGCAACCGCCTCTTCGGCCGCACTTTAACAGTTATTAACCGCTCCGAAGTCGTCGGGAGACCCCTTGCTGCACTCCTTGCAAATGACGGTGCCTGCGTCTACTCGGTTGATCTTGACGGCGTACAAAAGTTCACGCGCGGTGAGGGTATCCGTAGGCGACGTCATGAAGTTGTTGAGATGCCAGGCTTGAAGCTCGAGGATGTGGCACCATTAAGTGACGTGGTTATAAGCGGCGTTCCTGGGGACAGGTATAAATTGCCAGTGGGGATCTTGAGAGATGGAGCTGTTTGTATCAACTTTTCGAGCGAAAAAGTAGGGGTGTATTTATCAATCACCATTTCCGCCGCTAACAATGCGAACAGAACTTCGGGCCAGAAGTTAAGGAGAAGGCGTCGATATACGTACCAGCAATTGGCAAAGTGACAATTGTTGTATTGCTGCGAAATCTACTGGTGAGTTATAGGAGGGTTTACCCCTGAAGCCATTGCTAATATGAGCTACAGAGAATCGTTCAGAATAGAACTCCAACCGCAGAAGCTTCCAGCCCGATAAAGCTCCCAGCAGCATAAAATTTGAATATTGCTAGCAATTATTTTCTTTCGTTAGAGGTTAGATACCACAAACCACGCGATAGACAATTCCCATTTGGAAAAATGAAAATCAATGAGCATTTGTTCTAATTATAAATGAACCTCTTGACCGAACTCCAGGCATATGCAGCGGTGAAACGAAGAGAAACCGGTGTCATTTGATTATTGCGAACTCCTTGGTCGTTTGGGCGTTTCTTCAACATCATCGTCCATGAAGATGGGATCCTCACCCTCTTCATCATCATCACCCCGGCCTCTCTTTAGGCCCTTCATTTTCCTTGTCTGCAATTTCCCTAGATCCTGCTTTCCGAGATGGATTCTCCCCATCTTATCACCCACAATATCGGTTTCCACGTTCTTCTTTGCCTTTGACTATTCAACACACAGTAATTAGCATCACTTCTCGCTCTGGGAAATTGCCAGGTCAACTTTACCTCCAGTTGCTTTGGCCTCTTCAGCGCCTCCTTCATACCAGCCTCCTCCGCCTCCTTAATTCTCCCAATCCGGAAATCCATTCGGGGCCCCATCTCCTCAACCTCCACCCTCGGCAATCGTTGCCCACTCCTCTTCGTCCTAATCAAATAAACCCTCAAGTGCACCTTCGGGTTTGGCTCCTCATCGCTGGGCTCCCCCGCCGCAATACTGATCATATACTGCAAGCCCTCCACATCAATTGCATCCGTGTCCGCACCTCGGAAGAAATCAATGAAGAAGTTCTTCACTAGCGCATAGGAGCCCCCGCCTGCAGTTTTATCCTCAAACACGGCCCCCGCAAAGTGAAGCATGGGTTTGAGTCCCACAGCGCATTTCTTATTCTTGAATTGCGCGAGAGTGCGGAAAGTTTCAGGGTCGAGGAAGAGCTCAAACATATCGAGGACGTGGTGGTCGAACATTCGGACAAAGGTGAGGTTATGTGGTCGCTTCTTGGAGTGGGAGGCAAAGACTATGAGGGCGGCGTCGTTTTTTTGGGAGAAGAATTCTAGGGAGGAGGCATCTTCGAAAGGGTGGATCGGGTTCTTTTTAGTGAATTTAATAGAGTGGGGTTTTTTGAGGGAGTGCTACACATATGTTAGCCAGATAGCTCAGAAGAAACAATTCAAAATACCCATACCAGGTCTGTAAGTGCAAGTTGGATAATTTCACTTGCTGAAGTCCCTCGGAGGAACAGGACAGCCTTTGGGTCTTCAACTAGCTTTGGTTCTCTCTTTTCAAGCGCACGTTTCGAGCGCGCATTGCGAGGTTTTCTGCACACAGTGATTAGGGACTGTCCACGGCTTGCTTGTAGGGGGCTCAGGAGATACTCGCATTTGTCGCAGCATGATCTATGGTTGTGATAAAACTTTCTTTTACCGTTTATGCGGGACCATTTGTGTGGGACCATTTGTGTATCGAAAAATGTTCAAAATCTTGGATAATCTTCTGAGCACCCGCACGTGACTGCTGCGCTTCCCCGGAACAAACCCCCGAATGTTTGGCTTTTGGGTATATTTCCAAATAGATATTCGATAGATATTTGAGGAACACCAATCTATATTTAGAGAGTGCGCTTCCCTTACTCTCATAGTGACGATGAACAGCATTGACGTCAATTCGATCTGCAAGGAACCTTCCCTTTCACATGCGAAGCTTGACCGCATTAGGCGCTAGAGCAATGAGGCATTGTGTGGGGTTGGTTACGGTGTCTCCGAAAACATTTCGGCACGAGACAGTCTTCAATTTACAACACCACGAGCCCTCTTCACCCCGAACAACCCCGAGCCACATCTTCCAATCCCCTGACTCGTCTCGACTCCTAGCCTTAATTCTGGAATTGACTCTTGACTGTTTAAAACAGAAATTCCGCTTCATTTTCAGTGCCCACGGCACTGCCGAGGTCCAGGCGCCATAATGGAGGGTCTGACGGTCGGTTTTTTCTCTTCAGCTCCTGGGTGCCGCACAGAACAAGAGAATTGCGTTGACGATAGGCCTCTGGTGAATATAGCAAGCAGTAAATAAAATTATCCTAGATCCTCAATATGCGGGCCTTCTCGCTATCCTCAAGGCAGCACGGAATGGCGCTGTATATGGCACAAAGATCCGGTTTCCACACGCGCTGGTGTAGGTATCCCCAATGGCCTCGACGGTCTCTGGTGCATAAATCATTGCTTCCACCCATATGTTTCGCAGGAACACTGAAGTAAAGGAGGTCATTTGCTAACATGTCTTCGTTTGCACCTCTAGCATGGTCTTCCTCTTCCGGAGTGGCCCGTAAGTTCTACACCTCGTCCCTTTGCGAATAAATAGCCCTGGCCTAACACTCTTGTTCACAGAATCCGTGAGAAACTCCGTCTAGTATTCAAAGCTACACGACAACATGCCCGCAACCTCGCCCTCTTCGCCACCATCTATAAAACCGTCATGTTCGCCCTCCGCAGCATCCACGGTCAGGGAAAAGAAGCTTCCTATGATACTTTCCTCGCAGGCCTCGTCGGAGGATACGCCATCTTTGGCCGAGGAATTCAGAGCAGCGTCAATCAACAGATTGTCATCTACGTTTTCGCTCGCGTCGTGCTTGGCCTCGCGAAAATGAGTGTGAGCGGGCCGGCTGACGGCGGTCTGAAGGGATTGGTTCCGAAGGAATTCAGGGAGAAGGTCACACGAAACTCTTGGCCTGTGTTCGCGAGTTTGAGTTGGGCTATGGTTATGTGGATCTTCAGGTGGCATCCCGAGACGTTGCAGCCAAGTCTGAAGAGTAGTATGAACTACATGTATGTCTTTCTCCATTCAATATACCCGAGGGCTCTCGCGGAAGAAAGCGCCATGTTTTAAGGGCGTTGCTAACGTGGTACTATAGATACGTCAACGCCGACCATTGGGATTCTTTCCGCAACTTTTTAATACATAATAAATAAACGAGTCACAGACGGCCGGCGGTTCGCATAACAAGGGCTATTTCTATCATTTCTATCAGGTGTCTTCCCTACGGGACTTTTGGCAAGCATAGAGGCAACAAAGAACGCTATTTCTTATCTCTACGATTTTGGCATTCTTTAATTTGTATTATTTTGTGTGTATCTATAGCGTTTGTGTGCATGACTACTAAGAATTCTAGACGAGGGATGCCATTTACCAGATAATATAGCACTCACATGAGCCCAGTGATGGTGTGTCTCCATGAGCTATACGAGTTCATAGTACCTTCAGCTGTTGATAGACTTGTAGTGTGCTTCTATACACGGTGCAATTCTAGGAGCATGCAGCTGCAGCGCAGTCATTTCATCTTTGACAGCCTGGTGAGCACATAGACAAATACTTCTTTCTGCTGCGTCAGGAAAATATTCTGCGTCCTGAAGATGCACCTCGCTTTCGAACCTTCACCTGCGTTAGGGGCGTCGCGAGAAGCTAGACGAGTTCACAATTTATACACCTCTGACACTCAAGCTGCCTACTACATCCAGCTAACATGTCCTTCAGCTTTCTTGGTCCTTGATTCACGTCTAACAGTTTCAGGTTCTATAGTCCATGGAGCTCCCTTATGGTTGATTGCTTTCTGGTTAAATTACTTGACGTCTATGTAACTAGCTAAAATTATATTACAAATATTACAGACATCTTAAGCCTTAAATCACAGGATGCTACAAATATAGGAGTGGCATAGAAACTATTAGATCAAATTGTGAATGAAGCTTCATTAGACATGACATATAGTTAAGAGAGCTAGTTATTGAATATGAATAATAATAGGACTTATTAAAGTATAAAGCTCATAGTAATAGCATGTAAGATGTCAAGCCTACACACTGTACACTATGCATAGCAACTGAAAAATATGAGACAATACCTTAGTCAGGTAGCTAAAGACTAGTTAGAAGAAATTTAAAAAAGTGAGCTAATAGATCTCTAACCAACTGAGTATTACAAATATCTCAAACCTCATTAAGAACACTACAGTGTCACAGACATCCCAAGCCTCATTAGGAATGCCACAGATACGGGGTGTGACAATCTGACTTCAATGAGGTCTTGTCTCTTAGTTTATCTTAGTGTTTAGGTACACAGTATGGCATTCTTAAGTGACCGTGAGACAAGTATATTAATCTCATTTACTGGGATAGTGAAACGGCCCTACTGCAACAATATCAAAAGATATCTTGGGTGATGGTTCTTGGTATGAAGCTTATATTGCTTAAACTAATAAGCCTTTTAATGAAGAGGGAAGGAAAGATACTTTCCTTGAGACTTTAACACTATATTTATAGCTGCCTCTTCACTGACCTCTTGACCACCTGCCAACAGGCAACTCATACCACTTGGAGTATTCTTTCCTTGGTGTGACTCACACTTGACTCACACTGAGTCTAATAATGAAACCTGAGTCATTATGACTCATAACACTCCATCCATATCCGAGCTGCCCACTACACCTAGCTGACATATTCTTCAGCTGCCAAGTGTTTCTCAGCTCTCTTGGTCCTTTACCCACAGCTAACAGTTCTCCATTCGTAGGTCGTAGTGGTTCTCATTGGCTGGTTGCTTCCTGGCTAGACTCTTTGGCAGTAGTGTAATTAGCTGAGGTCATTGCCTTGACAGGGGTGTGGGTGATTTATTGAGTTGCTGCGAGTTACACTCTCAGCGCTGAGGGCGCTGATTACGCAAACCCCTGTTCTGGCCCTCATGTTCCTACGGCAAGTACCACTCGTCCTTGTATTCAGTTCATCTTTGCCAAGCTGTTCGAGCCATCTATGTCTTGTAGGCCAGCGATCCGATCCAACAGTTTCAGCGCCACTCCTGTATCTGTGGTATTCCTGATGAGGCTTGGAATGTCTGTGATACGAAGATAGCGCTAGAACCATTAGACCAAATTGCAAACCTATGAAACATGGACAGCTTAAATGGTTCAGCAAGAATGAACTAAATATGAGGATTAACGTTACTTACCATGAACAAATAGGGGCCAAAGCAGAGGTTTGTGCAATCAGCGCTCTCAATGCTGAGAGCGCAACTTGCGACAACTCAATAAATTACCCATACCCTGATCAAGGCAATAATCTCAACCAGCCACATGACTGCCAAGCAGTCTAGCCAGGAAGTAACTGGCCAACAAAAACTACCATGACCTGCAAACAAGGAACCATTAGTTATAGGTGAAGGACTAGAAGAGCTGAAGAATACTTGGCAGCTGAAGAGTACATCAGCTAAGTGTAGTGGGCAGCTTGGGTATGGATAGAGAGTTATGAGTCATAATAACTCAGATTTTATTAGTAAACTCAGTGTGAGTCAAGTGTGAGTCACGCTGAGGAAAGAAAGCCTCAAGTAATATGAGTTGCCCATTAGCAGATAGCCAAGAGATAAGTGAAGAGGTAGCTATAAATATAGCATTGGAGTCTCAGGGAAAGTGTCTTTCCTTTCCTCTTCATTAAAAGTCTTGTTAGTTTAGTAATATAAACTTCGTACCAAGAACTATCATTTAAGATATCTTTTGATATAAGTTACAGCAGAACTGTTTTGTTATCTCAGTATACAAGACTAATATATCTATCTCACAGTCACCTAGAGAACGCCATACCATATACCTGAATACCAAAACAAACTAGAAGACAAGACCTCATCAAAGTCAGATTGTCATAGAACGCCCTTTCATATACTTGAACACTAAGACAAATTAGAAGATAAAATCTCTTCAGAGTCAGATTATCAAATAAAATTATCTGTCATTTCTTTTAAAAGTAATTTTTAATATATATATAATAAAAATAAAATTATATGTCTTTTGATGTACTAATTATATGCAGTATAATGATATATTATTAATAAGTTACTATTGTAGTTCTTTTTAGAGCTTTATATTATATGTTCTGAAATTATTATTCTAAGAATTTTAGTTAAGACCTCTATATTAGGTTTATAAGTTTATATTTTAAGAATTGTAAGTCAATATAAAGATATATAATTGGTATATATTAATTTCTATCTCAGCCTATTTCATTCTCAGAAGCCCTGTATAGGTAATAGATATTTTCTTAGTTTATTGGGCCGGTTGGTAGGCTATTAACTTGGAAAATAATAAAATAAAAATATTTTTATTTATTTAAGAAGAGGTCCACATGCTTGGCTACTTTAGCGGAGTCGCGATTGGCCGAGGTCGAGGACCAATCAAAGGTGACGTCCGCGGGATTTCCATTGACCGCTCTTTCGAAGAGACCCAACTCGGTATCAGATTGTGAGGCAGTCTAGTGGAAACGGCTGAGTAATCGGGTAAACGGCCCGTTGGCACATATTTGTAGTGCTGCGGCACGAAATAGCAATATGTGTTTAGTGTGACTGCTGGCGGCAGAATTGCATACACTAATGGATGGGATTGTGAAGGGATGCACGTGCAGCGGTGTTTCCCAACCCTAAAGCGTGCAGCGTCCGGTTTGGTAGGGGTAAACAAAGGCCAAGACTCGCTGATTGCGGGAGCAATTTGCGGTCGATAAACAAGCGAGGAACCCCCAGTTCCCCTTATCCCTTCGTCTCTTTCCACCCCGCCAGGGACACCAAACTTCAATCCCCGCGTCGTCCTGCTGCCATTTACTTTGTTTTGCTCTTTTGCGTCAAGATCCCTAGTCCAATAAAGCTGCAGTCATGAGAGGAGAGGTATGTGACCAATATATGAGTGGTTTGGCTCTCAGATCGCGTCGATACACGGCCCACGCACAAATCATTCTAAACGAAAATATGAGCATTGTGTACTGACAACAACGCCCACGCAACCGGGCGCGTTATTTCAGGTCTGCCACCTTCACATCGGCCAGGCTGGTACCCAGCTTGGAAACAGTGCTTGGGAATTGTGAGTTCCTGTCTATAAATACCTAAAGCTGTATTTGATTGTGCAAAAACCGTTTGTGGCGCTAATGCAACGGTTTTAGGTACCTCCTCGAGCACGGTCTCAAGCCTGACGGTCGCGTTGACCCAGACGCAAAGGATATCGGGGAGCCTGGATCTTTTGAGACCTTCTTCACGGAAACTGGAAATGGCAAATACGTCCCACGGTCCATCTTTGTTGATTTGGACCCCTCTGTCCGTACCACTGAACGCGAACCGGCAGTACCAAAACTTTACTAACGCATATGGTAGCCTATCGATGAAATCCGTACCGGTGCATATCGGCAACTCTTCCACCCAGAGATGTTGATCAGCGGAAAGGAGGATGCGGCAAACAACTGTATGTCTAACACTGGAGCGCTAGTTTAACAGGTTGAATGTTGATGTTTTGCTAGACGCCCGAGGTCACTACACCATTGGAAAGGAGTTGGTTGAGAGTGTCATTGACCGTATCCGCCGAGTTGCCGGTACGTTATGGCCTTACAGAATATCAGTCACGCCAATGCTGACTTCTCGGCAGACAACTGCTCGTCGCTGCAGGGCTTCTTGATCTTTCATTCCTTCGGAGGCGGCACTGGTTCCGGCTTTGGTGCTCTCCTCTTGGAGCGTCTCTCTACTGACTACGGAAAGAAGTCCAAGCTTGAGTTCGCTATTTACCCTGCCCCTCGTGTATCTACTGCTGTCGTTGAGCCATACAACGCCGTCTTGTCGACCCACAGCACCATTGAAAACTCCGACTGCACTTTCCTGGTTGACAACGAAGCTGTCTATGACATCTGCCGTCGCAACTTGGATATCCCGCGTCCCAGCTATGAGCATTTGAACCGTTTGATTGCTCAAGTTGTTAGCTCTATCACTTCAAGTCTCCGATTTGATGGTGCTTTGAACGTCGACTTGAACGAGTTCCAAACAAATTTAGTCCCGTATCCCCGAATCCACTACCCTCTCATCAGCTATGCTCCTGTTATCTCAAGCTCCAAGAGCTCGCATGAGAGCTTCAAGGTTTCTGATTTGACCTTTCAGTGTAAGTGGTCCCGACCAATCTTTTGAAATCATCGACGCGTCTCTCTAACTCTCTGCAGGCTTTGAGCCGAACAACCAGATGGTGGTCTGCGACCCCCGAAATGGCAAGTACATGGCTGTCGCACTTCTCTACCGTGGAGATGTCGTTCCCCGAGACTGCACCGCCGCTGTAGCATCTTTGAAGGCCAAGACCTCCTTCAACCTTGTTGAATGGTGCCCAACTGGCTTCAAACTCGGTATCAATTACCAAAAGCCTGTTCGAGTCCCTGGCGGTGAGCTTGCTCCGGTCGACCGATCCGTCAGCATGCTATCAAACACTACAGCTATCGCTGAGGCATGGAGTCGTTTGGACCACAAGTTCGATCTTATGTACTCCAAGCGCGCTTTCGTCCATTGGTACGTTGGTGAGGGTATGGAGGAGGGTGAGTTCAGCGAAGCCCGCGAGGATCTTGCTGCCCTTGAAAAGGACTACGAAGAGGTCGCCAGCGACAGCTTGGATCCTGAGGCTGCTGAGGGAGAGTACTAGATTTCTAGACTGTCTCTGTAGATGGGCGTCCCGGGTTTGGTCGTAAATTGGAATTTTTCCTTCACCCACTTTGTCCAAAGATCTCTTGTGTTCGGCCCAAAATCTGTCTCAAATTGCCGCTCTCTGATTGCCCTATATCGTCTCCAAATTCGAACACCCATTTCCCCAAGCGTCACAAGCCCCTCAACAAATTTCCCTACGTTTGAAGCTGTACTCGCGGGCAGAGATAATGTTCTGTAACGTTGATGGTTTATGAAGAACGAAGGAATTGAAATACTTTGACCCCATATTCGTTCGAAGCCTGAGGAACTTCACACATTCCGAATCTAGGCCAGCCCAGAATTATTAAAAATACTGTATTTCATTACTTTCTATTCTTGAACACGTTTAGACACGCTATGCCGGGCGTATGTCAAAACTCCCAAATAATGCAGAATCCCACCCAATAGGCACAAATCTACAACTCCCTAGACTCCTTCTTACACCCGCCCAGCCGCTCATCTAACGCCTCCAACGCACTCTTCACCTTCTCATACGCACTCCCACACTCCTCCCCATCCTTACCCCACCTCTTCACCGCCTCCCCAAAAATACCACACCACCCCTCTAAGACTTCATCCCCTACTCTCTCCTCCTCACCCTCTACCGCCATATCCTCATCCACAAAATAATCCACCACGAAATTCCCAATCCGCCCCCTGACGCCATCCCTTCCATCTCCACTCCCCGTGCCCTGGACACGGAACTCCGTCTTCAAGTGACCCAGCCCGTCATGTGCCAAAAAGAGCCTGCGTTGACCTGGGGCCCTGGTGACGGACGAAAGCGCGTAGAGAACTCTTTCCTGGACTTTAGGCGTCTCGGAGTTTGCAGAGAGTGCGAAGAGTAACTTGTTCATTAGAGGGATTTTGTCGTCTCCTGAGAGAGCATGGGAGAGGGCGGTGGGGTTGTTTTGGAGAGAGCTGCCGAGGACGAGGGCTGCGACTGCACGGATGTCCTCATCGGTTCCTGGTGCCGAGGAGGGGTGCAGGAGGGAAAGGAGAGACGTGAGGGCGGAGGGGAAGCAAGCGAGCTCACTACCGTAGTAGAGGTCGTGGGTTAAGTCTTCTAAGTCTGCGAGGGCTGTGAGGAGGGTGCTTGGGTCGGAGGAGGAGGAGGTTAGGGCGGCGAGGGAGGTAAGGAAGAGGGAGCGTTCGTCTGCGTCTTTGGGGACGGGGATTTTGCCGGCGGGGTTGTAAGCCGGTGGGGTTTGTTTGTTTGTGGGGTTTTCCGGCCTTGGGGCTTGTTCGACGCCCACTGAGTCGGTGATCCCGTCGTCGTCGACCACGACTGCTAGTTCTGAGGAGCTGATTGGAGCGTTGTCGTAGAGTTTTGCTTCCTTTTGGCTCGTTTCGAGGTTTAACCGGACATGGAGACCGGGAGGGAGGTCTTGGTCTTCTTTAACGATTTGGAAGTCTTGGGTTGGCTGGAACAGGCGTGGATAGCATTCTGCAGGGTCAGAGGTGTGGCAGATAAGCTCGTAAGAAGCTGCAGGGGACGGCGATACGGTTGCAGAAGACGTGACAGCTGCGCTGAGCAGAAGGAGGAGCGGGAGGGGTAGTTGGGATAATCGCGGAAGCATATTAATGATAGAGTCTAGATAGATGGGAATATGATTGAGAGTCTAAACAGTAGGAAATAGAATTATGGGTATTGAAACGGCTCTTAAAGGATGTGGGAGAGGAATAGAGAAAGTGGCAATTGTAATGGTTTATGTACTCAGTAAAGATTATCTGAATTCGTGTCATCTCGAAATGGCCAACTTGTTCCTTGGGGCTTCGGGCGAGGCCCGAGGAACGAATCTGATTGGAGGGTGATGACTAATCTACACCATCTTCTGGCTCAACTTCCCCACGACCATCGACGACAGGCATTTTGCAGGTATTGAATGGTCTCAATTGGCCACGACCACAACATTCCAAGATGTTAGCAGTACGGCGGAGAGCTACTTTGTCCACCCGCAAATCCAAGTCTATCCTCCAAACCGCCCGCCGACGCTTCGCCAGCACCGAACACGGCCACCATGCCTCAGGCCCGAAAGAAGAAGGCATTGGCGTACGTCTATCCTCGATACAGCAACCAAATGCACACTCTAACTAGTTTCCAAACACAACAGAAGGGCTTCTTCATCAGCCTCGCCCTAATCCCTGTTGCAATCGGGATCTATAAGATCTCCCGCTGGCAAGACGACGGCAACGACAACCCCCTCACCCGCTTGATTAGCTCGTACAGTTCGTATCGCGAGCGCTGGGCGGCGAGGAATGCGCTGCATACGTCTATGGTTGAGCAGGCGGCTTTTGATCGGAATTTGTTTCAGAGTTCGCCGGGGAGTCGGACGAGGGAGTTAAGATTTCCGGAGTATGTATATGCCCTACTCTATTCGGATATAGATGGGAGGCTTGGAGGGGATTGTGGCTAACGTGTTGGGGATTATAGGATTTTCAATACCGGGTCTCCATGGAACGTTCCAGCCGGCCAAGGGAGCGCGAATCTAGACCAGCTAATTACGCATTACGAGAAGCAGAACGCAGACGAGGAAGCAAGGAAACTACAGAACTTAGCAAAGAAAGACGGAAAGAAATAATCTCCTAGTTTTGTCAATCCTTTCATTGCATTTTCTTTCTATCTTGAAGCTGCGTGGGATAGAGCCGTGACACTGGCAAAGTTGTCTGTATGTACATAAGTCCCTCAGAAGCAAGAACATTCTTGAGAACCTACACGTTGTCTGATTTATTCACAGCCTTGTTATCCTTATTAGTGCGCACAGAATACACGGGTGGCCATCCCTGGAATTCATCCTCCGGCTCCTATTCATCCCACGAGTCGATATGTGCGTACCCCCATACCCGGGACCCTCTAATCCCAATGAGGGAGGTTCCTTATCTCGATTTAAAACTTTCAGATATTCATCTTCGCCATTGATAGGGCCCTCGTATCCTGCATCGGGGGCACTGGCTGGTGGGGGGTTTGGGGAGTAAGTCCAGTTGGGGTTTAAGTCGTTAAGGCAGATGGCGGTGGGTTTCTAGGCAGCGGGGAGAGGGCGTGGTTTGTGTCGTTCTGAGAGCCAGAAAGCAGAAAAAAGGTCTGAAAGAGGGAGACAGGTTGACTTTGAGTAATTATACATTGCTGTGAGGGGTTTGTTCGGAAATATAGTGGATGGTTTGCCTGGACGTTCTCATTGCATGCTTGGTCAATATTCGTCATCCTGTTCGGTGACACGAGAAGTTGGGTGTGTATTCTCATATCTTCTGCTGCCACTACAGTGAGATAGACTATGAGCAAGGAAGGAAACGATCCAGAGTAGCTATAGAAGTGCGGACTACCCAGAAGCAACCAAAAGGCTACTATCTCCCATTTTACAATCTTACTTCTTTGCCCCCTTACTCTTCCAAGCAGCCGCTCTAGCCGTTCTTCGCGTCCTCTCTTTACCCCCTCTCTTCTTCCCTGAACCTCCAGAGACTTTCATACCTGTAGGTTTAGTACCTGCTTTTGCACGATGCCCCTCAAAGACAAAAGTCTCGGGTGCTTTCATAGGTGTAGTGGTAGAATTCTTCTCTCTCGCTTTTGCAGCCTCGCGAACTGCTACTTTCAGTTGGGCGGCGCCGGCACGGCCGAGGAGCTTGGAGGCGCGGCCATGCAGGGATTGCAGGTTCGGATTAGGTTTAGGATCATAGATCTTTTTCCTGGTAGCACTAGGACGGGTGCTATGGTGCGGGGGCTTGGTGGATGCATTGGCTGAAGCAGTCTTGCTGATGTGTTTGGCTCGTGTGACGCGGAGTTTGCGAGGGAGCATGGGAGGGAATTTTTTGTCGTTGTATAGGAGTGCTGCTTCAATGGCATTTGGATCCTATTACAAATGTATTAGAGATGGCCTCCCGAGAAAGGAAACAGATAGGTGGAAGCCCTACCGTAAACTGAACATAGGCAAACCCTTTACCAACTCTCGTCTTAGGATCCCGTACTACTCTCACGCTTTCGACTGTGCCAACTTTCCCGAACTCACGCCATAAGCCTTCTTCCATATCAGCCGGCGGCTTGCTCTTCTTCTTTTTAGCGTCGTCGCTTTCTAAAGCATTTATCAGAGACTCATCATCAACGAAACCAAGATTCCCAACGAAAACGCATCGCCGATGATCGGTCTTTGCGGGGTGTGCCACCCCATCTACTCTAAGATGCCGATCAAGCACAACCGTCCCGTTTAATCGTTTGACAGCCTCCCTAGCAGCAAAAGGGGTGGAGTACACGACATATGCATTTGTGCTTTTGGTCGTAGCATCCATCAATTCCTTCTTTACAAAGGCGGCCTTTTTAGGAACGGCTGCTGTCGAGAACGCAGTGGATCTGAATCGAAAGGACTCGATTTTATATGATGTAGATGATGAACTAGACTTGAGAGATGGGAAAAATGAAGAGAGATGTGTGATGAGAGTCTTCTTGGCTGTCTTTGAGGTGATTGCAAGCGTTGAGACATTTCCCAAGAAAACAGTACGGGATGATTTCTCGAGCTCGGTTTCTTCCTTCGTGGGATTAAGTGTCTCATGCTGAGGGATGTCGAGGTCCATACCCTCGTCATCACCTGAGGTTGGCTCCTCGTCTTCTTTACCCGTACTAAGCTCAGACTCATCCTCTTCATTTTTGCCACCATCTGACCCGTCCAACTTGTGATTTGTTTCAGTCACTTCGGTCCTCTGGCGCTTGGCCTTCCGTTCAGACTGCCGCCTCAGCTCATCTCTTGCCTCTTCCTTTGCTAATCGTTGCATATAGGCATCTTCCAGAGCTTCCTCGTTTTGATTTTTCCGTTTGCGCTTTCGGTCGTCCTTCGTAGTAGTTTCATGCTTCAGAATTACCGAAGGTGGAGCAACCTCAGCCAATGCATCTGAGTCTAGCCCAGATTCAGCTTCGCTGATATCAGTTTCTGCCTCGCTGAGCTCCTCATCGTCCTCCTCATCTAGGTTAGACTCGCTTGATGCGTCCGATCCATTTTCTGACGATGATGCGTTTGTTTGGTATTTGGCAATCGAAGGTGCCTTGACCGGTCCTAACTGTAGATAGATAATACGGTTAGCTGAATCAATCTTCTGGAATTCTACCGTGCGCTGCATACAGGTGTGGAGTGCAGAGAAGCGTCTTACGCTAGAAGCAAACAAGCTGGCTAGGGTTGGATCGACAGCTTTTGAATCAGCAACAAATGAAAGACCTTTCCCTCGCTGTTGCTTGGCGACAGGAGCATCTTGCTTGTCTCCCTTCGATTTGCTCATCGTAGTCACCTTACACGTATAATTGCTTTGTACCGTGCTATTTGCTGGTGGTGTTGGCGGTGAACTTCGGAGTAACTTGTGGAAAAATGGAAAATGGAAAATGGAAAATGGAAATTGCGGGCGCACACAGAAAAAATAAGCTTAACCTTTTCGTTCGTCACGGCTGACATCGGAGTAGTTAATCGCCGACGGGTTCGTTATCGGTTTAGCATTTTGTACCCCATGCACACGAATGCACATCATTTGCGTAACTTCGCATAACTTGCACAACCGAATGAGAGAAGTGGAGGGTCTTGGTCTCGCTCGCGTCGTGCAGTGTGTGCTCTAGTTTTCCAAGACGGAGTGCCAGAAGACCATGACCAGCAACTGAGCCATCCGACTCACCACCAGAGCCTGCGACGCCAGCAGGCCGCTCTCCCAAACCCCTTCCATCCGCTGGTGACTGCCTTCTTGATCTTCTTTCTAACGCTGAATCTCTCTCTGCTTGAACAACGCTCGCCTCCTTCTTAACCCCCCACAATAAGTCTTTGCGCGAACGCACACCCACCCGTCTCGCAGATCCTCGAAACCTCATCACCACCCACCACCATCACAATTCCGACCGTCACCGACCTGCCAACAGCGCCTCTGAGCACCTATAACTGCATTGTAGAGGGCGCCGGGCTGAGCGCAGCATGACTGCACCCTCGAGACGAAGCCGGCCAAGATCGAAGCAGTCGTCGAATGCCGGTCGTCAGCGAGACGGTGAGTTCGACTGAGAAGTCCTTTCCGCAGCGACCTTATACACATCGTCACCCGTTCTTCTGGCTCTCGTCGTACTACAATAGCTATTTCTAGCGCTGGCACATCCTGAGCTCCAACCACGCAGCCTTTCTTTAGGATTTGCGCACGGTTTCGGCCGACACTTCTCTGACCTAAAACCGGCCGTTACTTAGAATTTGCACCCATCAATCCACATAGCCTAAAATACTCTATGACATGCTATATTGCAATGGCTCGCTGACTTTGTGCGTGCCATTCAGATTCCGCCAGCCAAACCCCTTCGCGCGTTAAAGTCGCCCGCTCAACGTCACCTTTTTCTACCGCACCCTCTAGCCCCGAAAGCAGTCGGAGATCTTTACCGACCAACTCGACCCCCTCTAATACGAAGATATCTAATCCTTTCGGCGACACCGTGTCGAGAAACTCTCCCGGTACCGGAACTGTAACTCGCAAGTCACTCGAGACTCCTCCTAGACCAAAATTCAAATCGGACATCGACGACATGGCCGGAATGGATTCGGACACAATTCAAGTAGCATACCACAGGTCGAGCCATTCGATATCGAAACTCCAAGCCGCCGAATCTAATGGTTCCCCAACAATGTCTTCAAAGACCATTTCAAACGGCGAGGTCCTCCCAGCTAGAATGTCATCTCCTCCTGCAACAATCGATGACATTGGCATCAAGGACGACGGCTCAAGTGGCTTGAGCGACCCTGAGGACGGCATTGATGAAGAGGACCGTCAAGATCACAATGGTGCACTAAACGATCTTGTTCCGGACAACGACTCTGAAGCAGAAACGGAGCGACTAGACAGTTCCCCCCAAAGACCCAGGCAGAGGCGGAATGTGGTTTTAAGCTCCGCAGAGAGTATCCAGAGCATTGAAAGGAGCCCTAGTAAATTGTCAACCGAGATGGTACGGGCCGACACAGACGATATATGTCCTGCAAGTGTAGGATTTGACGGTGTCCAAGAGATGGAAGTGGACCAAGAAGAGGTTACAGAGGACGCCGCTATTGCGGAAAAGACGGAAGAGGACAACTTATCTACGACAGGCACAAGCAAAAGTAGCGGCGGCCCAGATACTACTACAGCAGGAACGTCGTTAGAAGATTCTGCCGGCGAGGGTGCCAGGATCGCATCACCTCCAGGACCTCCAGGGAGAAAGCGAAAACGAACTAGTCCTCGCAATCGCAGTGCCGGCGATGACATGGACATAGATGAGCCTGCACGAAAACGTACAGGCTCTGTAAAAGATGGTGCAATCACGAATGGCACGAATACAACGGAAGAACAGGAGAGGCAAGCTCCTGTTGCGGAAGAGTATCCCGACGCAGACGCAGACGCAGACGCAGGGACTGCCGATGGCGAAGCTTCCCACGACCAACCTGATCCGGAACCAACTGAAAGGGAGGACGTCCCAGTCGCGCCGTCAAAAAGCGCAAAAGGAAAGAAGGGGAAGCGAAAGGAGAAGAAGTCGAAATCAAGTGCGCATAGCCGTATGGAAGTGGACAAGCCAGAGTCTGCTGATATGGGAGAAATTGATGAGCCCAATGGGGAAGAAAGGGGAAACGTAAACAATGAAGAAACAGCCAATGGCGAAGATGAGCCAGAGGGAGAGGCGGAGGAAGAAGCAGAAACAGCCTTGAGATACGAGGAAGAGCGTTAGTCACATCTCTCTTTGCTTTCATGCAATCAAGGCTCCACGATTCCGCTCTGAACTTGTTTGGAGCATTCGTATTTGCTTTGGAAGTACCGACTAATATTGATCCATGCAGTAGCGAATAAGAAGGCAGCAATGGACCATCTACGGGTAATCGAAGAGTTATATGCCTCTTTCAGGGATAAGTACGTTGGTCCCGACTGTCCTCCAGGCAAATTTGGTAGCTAATTCCCTGTTCTGAAAGACTCTATGGGGAAGCGATTGCGAAATTGGAAGCCGACGAGGCCCAATTGAAGCAGCCTAATTCGACATATCCACAATTCCTAGCATGGATGCAGTGTATCGATGCACGCCGAGATGGGAAAATCAGCCATGAAAATGCACTGATGATGTACAAGACGCAGACACAGGAACGGACGACGGTTGCGAAGAAGAGCCAGATATACAGTCAATTCTTCCAAGACTTGAGATCTGCCCGAGAAGACCACAGCGAAACTCTCGGAAAATTGTGGTACAACATTCAAAAGGACCGAAGAGGCTGGGAAGGAAGTGCGCCAGGTACGTTTGGTTCCTTAATTCCTCTTTCGTATTCGCATGCATGCGATGTTGCTGGTGCTACGGAGATATGCGTGGTGTCTCTTGCGTGCCTGGCGTACCTGGTGTACCTGTAGTTTCGTACCTTGCATGAGATCGCTGGTGGCCCTCTTAAGCGATCATGGGCGTTCGTCCGATTAAGTGTGGGGTAACCCTCTGTGAGAGCGAGGCACGCCACCACACTCTTTCTCGGCGAACGCCACACATACAACACTCTCTACAACACTCTTCTTATATCTCGAAAAAGTGAGGGCCCGGATTCTGCGCTAACCCCCATACAGAGTTCATATACAAATTTTCGAATCGCCGATCACAGCAGGTCGCTCAACAAACCGCATACAATAAGGAAGTCTCGCTGCTTTCAGGCATCGCGAAATACGTTGGGTTCCCGGCGTCCCCAGATGTATTGGGAGCACGGCCTTCCGAAATCGAGGAGGATCTCCAGTCCATGGGAGTGAGTCACCCTAGTCCTGATACATCAAGTGCCACTTAGTAACACCATCTGCTCTAGATCAAACCGCAACCCGTACGAGCACCTACCCATCCGAACGCTCACACCGCACTGCCACGTGTTGCCTCGACTTTCCCTTCCCCGACATCTGTCCACAGGCAGAAAGTGGCTGTCGTAGCCGACGAACAGTTTCTCCAGCAAAATCCGTGGGCAAACCCTCAGCAGAGCCTCGTAGACTTCCGTAGGCCGCCGCAGACTTTCCAAGACGGTCGCAGGAAGGTGTAGACTCTTGTATATAATTGCCTACACTTCTCTACTCTTTGCTATTCGTGTCGACTTTTGTCAACTTTCGTCAACTCTTCCCAAGTCTCATTAACTCTTGCGCAGGCACATCTCAGTAACGTACCGGCGAACTCCGACATTGGAGTCACTGCGATATACTGAATGGAGCGCAACATATGTTCAACTAGCAAGCTGCTCGGGAAGGAGATGGAGTACCCTTGTAAAATTCTTTACTTTTTCAAAATTCGTTCCCGACTAGGGTAAGGGAACGGAGAATTTGGTATCATTATGTAGGTGATTAAAGACAGCTACAACGTTCTTCCAAAGGAACTCTGCACGTTCTCACCTTTTTGGTTGGCCTTATGCTAGCTACCATCCTTGTCTGAGGCAAGCTATGTGAAGGTCACGTACATGCCTGAGACACCTTTTTTCTATCTCCACCTTCGTTCAATGTGCCTCGTAGGTCTTTGCACATGCGCCACCCGTGCTCGGGGCTACCCAAAAACAACCCATTACTTCACGGCCAACCTCGCAATCTCCCTGAGCTTCCCCCACTCTTCTTCCCACCCTACCTTACTCACATCCACACCACTAGCTGGTCCACCTGTCGATCCTCTCGCCATATCCACCCTCACCTCCTCAACCTTCCTTCTCACCAAACCCCCAAACCGACTCTCCCTCCCATGGCTCATGTCCACATTCCGTTCTACCTCGTAGAGTAGCCCCCATACGACCTTGCCGTAATCCAGTTTATATGGTTCGAGTTCCTTGACAGACGCCTCTCCTTTAGCAGAAAGATCTGCAACGAGCACCACCAGGTTTACCAGTGTCCACCGATGCACAACCCTAACGGGATGCCACGGTTGCGGGAAAAGAAAGGGGTTGATGTCAAAGTAGATCTTGAGCATATGTTCCAGCGCTAGGACCCACTGCTCGGACGCGACATAGTCCACCGCAAGATGCTGGTGCAGAGCAGGCATAGGTTGGCGGGTGGCTGGCCACACCTTGGTTTCTCGCAGGATGGAGAGGGAGTTGCGGAGTGGTAGGACGGCGGAGCCAGGATCAAGGGTTTTGTGGCCTCCGCGGTCGAGCATGTCAAAGATTCGTGTTTCGATGGCGGAGAGATCGGGGAGGACTGGGATGTCGGTTACATGGCAGGGTGAGCAGGTTTGATCGATGAGGGATTGGGAGTTGCAGTTGGGACAGAGGAGAGTGTCTTCGGGGCTGGGACCAAGGGATTTGCATTTGGGACAAGCGCAGGTGAAGAAGTATCGGGTTTCTAGTTCAGATTGCCGACGAGTGGTTGGGTATGTGCAGTCCACATAGCTGGTGTAGATTTCCTGATCCTTTTCGATTTTTCGGAGAGAGCGTAAGCATAGGTAGGGCCCATCAAAGACAACCGCTGCGTTTGGGTAACAGGAATGGTTTATTGATGCAGCTAGTGGGTCTAGACAAAATCCAAGGGGGTCAAACGTCGCTGTTGTCAATGTTAACGAGTTGATAAGAGTCTATGTTCGTAGTCAGAATCCAGAGTACTCATAACCGAGGCGTTACTTACTCGACAATACAAATCACGGACAAAATCTTCTGTAAAAGTCGTCCTTGAATACGCATGAGCTCCTTTACTCATTAAACATATTCCTTCCCACCTCTCACCACCAGCTTTTCGGAAGTCATCTATGTGCGATGTTAACGCTGTGAGTGCAGACCACTGTCTGTCCGTCACTTTCCCTTTTGACCGCAACAGGAGCAGCCTTATAACCCCCCGTACCGCCGTAGGGAGGACTTTGGGGTGCAGCCGAGCAAAGAGCTTGCATTCGTATTTATGATGGCTGCTCCAGGCGTTGCTTTGGCACGTCTGTCATCTTTGTTAGCCTGTTCTTCAAGCATGGTTGGGCAATGTAGCTAGTTGAAGATTCGCAGAGTGGGCAGGTCGACAGTTGGGAAGTTTTGATGCATATATTGGCTATATTCTTCCATACCTGCCAGTAATTCCGGCAAAGGGGTGATTAGTGCATCTATAGAAACGCTGGTAGGACTCACCAAGTATATCCAGAAAAAGTAAAGACACGAGATCCTCCCAAATAGAAATCATGTGAACACATGGACGGACTGTCACAAAGGTATGAAGAAGAAACTATATCTAAAATCCTTACGCTAACCCTTTTCCCTTTCCTACATTGCAGAAGAACGAGACCCAGCTTACCTTATCGCAATACCGAACAACCTTGCACGACGTGCAAGTCTTCAACCGCTGCCCCTCCAGACCAACCTGATGTTGCACCGTCAACCCAGTAGCCCCACCTGTCTTCGGCACCCATGTAAAACAGCTCGAGCACGTCTCTGGCAAGAACGCAACATCCGGCACCGATAACATCGGCCGAGCAATCTCGAAGATCAATTCTCCAGGCCGCACTTCCTCCGTGGCGAACAGTCCATTGCCGCCATGAGCCGAGGGCGCGATGTGAGCTCGGCGCTCACCCTCGTCTGGGGAATTCATGATCAACGAGAGTAATTGGCGGATGGTCTAAGTTTAGATTTACTGTGGTGGGTGTACTGTGTTCAGTATGGGCGTTGTTGTACGTATTGCGTACAACTGGGATTCTAGCTGCACAGGATGTGGCGATGTGGTTAGGATATACGCGTCCGGGTCTAAAGCTACCAATGCCATACATGAGGAAAGAATGATACACTGTATTCTGTGGAAATTCTCCAAAGCCGAAAGGGTTAGTTTGTTAATTAGTTAGTTAAGCTTTTTTTATTTTCGCCTTCGACATTGAGAATCTTACTGTTGCTAGCTCCGTCATCGGTACAATTTGAAATTGAAATTTTTTGCCGTTGCTGTTTTTGGCAGTGGATCGCGGCAAATGGGCCCGGTAATGTGTCACAATACTCCGTAGAACGCATACGTCATTTCGCGACCGCATAGATATTGTTCAATTTACTCAATATGGAGTAAAGTGCAGAATAAATTGTGTCTCAAAGCAGATGCGTACGTATACATATTAGCTAGATCAGATTCGGGGCACGAGTATCTCGAACTAGGTCGCTCGAGTAACTGGAGTAACCTGAGCAACGCATGTGTGGAGAAGGGAAATGGAGAATGGGCCAATCGGTTCGACAGATATGTAAGGTGTAGGGCCTCCCAGTGGCGGTTGCATGCTCAGGCTAGCCGGGAAGTCGCTAAGCGTTGCTGTTCGTCTCAAGCACAACAAACAATATCGTAATTTGGTTGGCGAGGAAGAGGGAAGGACCAACCTAGCATAAATTTCGCCGTAATGCATATAAGCAGGCCCCTATTTCGTCTCCCGCCACAAGGCCATCCAATTCTAAGACACATCCATCCGCTTCAGCAAATTAACAGCAATTACTTCTGCACGCTTACATACTTGAACGCACAGGCTCGAACTGCTTTTAATCTGTGAGTCCCCCTTCTCAATTTTGTTCTTCCTCGCCTACACCGTACTCCACGCGTCCCTCGTTTTTTTCGTGCCAGTACAGTCTTCTAATACTCTAGTCCATTCAAGTCGCTCATTAGAACCATAGGTTCCTCAACTTCTTTACACCGCACCATTACTCCACCCAATTATACGCTGCCGTCCGAAAATGCATTTCTTTAAGGCTCTTTTCGTTGCCGCCTCCTGCCTCGCCCTCGCGGCGGCACAGAACATCGCCTTCACGACCACCTTCACCTCAATCAAAGCTAATACACCAGTTCAGATCACCTGGCAGGGAGGGAGTTCAAGCTCGGTACGTTACCGAAACCGAATATGCTGTGCGTGTGTAACGTGGTACTAATTCTTGCATAGCCGGTCACTCTGATCCTCAGAGCCGGCAACCCCAACAATCTCGATATCGTAATGACTATCACCAGTAAGTGTACCCTATGATATCCAAACTTTATTTCGATTGAACATTTTTAAACGTTGATTTGTAGCCGATGCTGTTGGTGGCTCGTACAGCTGGACTCCTCCAAGCAATCTTCCCGTTCGGACCGACTATGCTCTTGAAATTAAGCAGGGTACTGCAAATAACTACTCTAATCAATTCGCCATCTTGGGTGGGACAGGAACCACTCTCCCAAATGCCTCGGTCACCGCGGTTGCCACTGTGACTGCAAACTCCACTGTTTCTACGACGACTATGACCGACACAACCACGACCGTCTCTGCCACGGCAAGGAACACCACTCTGTCAACCACCACTGCTAAGACCACCAAAACTACCGCTAGCCCCACTGGCAGCGGCAGCAGCGGCAGCACTTCTGTGCCTAACGCAAATAGTGGTGCTGTAGGCCTTGCCAGTCCATTGGCTCTCGTCCTCAGCGCCGTCATGGCAATGATCTACCTGAACTAAGGTCGAAACTCGACACCAGCAAGTGGTGCAACACGTTGCTCGCTCTTCCAATAGTGTTAACATGGTTGGCATGTTGCATGTACGATGGTTCTGTATTCGTTAGGTATGTACAAAAGGGGGCATTGAACGCCTGTGTAAAGGTTTAAAAGAGGAGGGAGATGCAATATTAACCATGGCTCGCGGCGTCGAGATCCTAAGGCCCTCGGCGTCGACTGGTTTTGCTTTGCTTTTCTTTCTTGTTCCCACGGGCTTTGGCATACTTCGGATATTTATTTGCTGGATTATGGTTAACCAACGCTTTTAGTTTTGTCTCGATCCTTTTGGGCCAACAGCCATCGCTTTATTCCGCCCCTTCATGTATAATCGTGTTTGTTAAGCGTGTCGACTTTGAAGCCCCATGTACGTAGAGGACGCGTATTAGTACTAGACAATCCAAAAGCAAAGTTAGCATCATAGGATGCGGAACTGTCCGCAGGGAATCCGCCGGCGATGAGGTAGTACCACATTCACTCATTCGAGTATTTGAGACAAGCGAAATGCAGATGTCTTGATGTGGTAATTTTTTGGGAAGTCCCTCCAAATAGTCGACAGTGGCCTGACTGCACCCACACCGACTTCAAAGGCCAGCTCGTTGCCAATTATATCGCTGTTGACAGGTGTTGGCACTAGAGTCGACAGTTGGTCATGCAGCCTTATGCGGCACACCCATTTGTTTCTGGTGGCGGTGAAACGGGCGATTTGGGTTTGGGCCACAGACGCTGACCGAGAAGGAGCCAGTGGTGTTGGTGCAATTGCCCTGTGGAGGAAGCGGCTAGGCTGTGTTGAGTTAATTCCCCTGTCCATCCTTCACACCATCGCATCTTTCGTCTAGCCGCTTCTTTTGCAAACACTGCTGGCAAATCTGACAGGCTTCTCGACTTGAAGCTGAAAACAAGCATCTCACCCTCCATTCGTAACTTAGAGGCGCAGCCGAATCGGAGATGCGGGAAGGGGCCTCATTAAGGAAAGTCCAGCCACGAAAATGAAGCAGGAGGGTGAACGTGAAAAGTGGTTCTGAGTGGATACGAGCGTCATGTCGCGTAACTTTACGCCCTACCCTACCGCGTATCCTACTCTCTCCTATTTTTGCGGGCGATTCTGCAGCTGGTCTAGCATGCTCCGCTTAACCGCAGGAGAAGCTTGTAGCCTGGGGTGTTTTCACTAGAAGATCGCCCAGCGAGACGAGCTCGGGGGAGGTAGGGGGAGCATGGACGACCCTTAATTTCCCCTTATAAAGGCAGCTGAGCCCTTCGAAACACCCTCCTACTACACCACGAAACGGTTTTTTCTGCCCTCTCGGTGCGTTCTTCTCTTGCACTAGTATACTAAACTATACCAATTATTTTCGACAGTCATTCCTTCAGACTTTATTCTCCTTAACTTCATATAAGTTCAAGTTCTATTTAAAACACCCGAACACAAGTATAATCCCGAGATCTCTAATCCAACGACGACGAAAATGCGTTTCTCCCTCGCCTTCGCCTTCACAGCCGTGTGCGCCGTCGTCTCCGCGCAGACAGGTGGTAGCGGCCCCAATCCCTTCAAGGTGCCCACCGCTGGCTTCTCCTTCACGGCCGGTACGCCCGCTACCGTGCAGTGGAATCCCACCACCTCCGGCACCGTAACCATCGTCCTCCGTCAGGGACCCAGCGCTGCTCTCGGCAACCCCACTACACTCGCTTGTAAGTCCTCAGAACCTCCCTCTAGATGAGGAGAGCGCTGCATACTAACACTCTCCCCTTCCAGCCAATATTGCAAACTCCGGCTCCTTCACCTTCACCCCCCCGGCAACCCTGGTCCAGGGTTCCGACTACGCCCTCGAAATCATCGACGACACAAACAAGTCCAACATCAACTACACCCCGCTCTTCACCATTACGTCGACCGTCAAGTCCTCCGCCGTCGTTTCTTCGACCATAGGTAGCAGTACCACTGCCACTTCTTCCACCGTTGCGTCCTCAACGGCTGCTACCACTTCTGCCGTCAGCACCACATTGACGACCAAGACCACTGCCATCTCTACTACTGCTACTAGTGCGTCTGCGTCTGCGTCTACGAGCGCGAGCGCGAGCACAACCCAGTCGAGCGGTGCGGGCCGGGTTATGCAGTTGAGTGGAGGGTTAGTCGTTATGGCTTTGGGGATATTTGTTTTGTAAGCTGGTTGTGGGTGTATAGCCGGTTTTTCGATATACAAAACTAGACTAAGAAGAGGTGGGTGGGTTTATGGGGAAAGCAAGGGGGAGAAGAAAGGTACTGTGTTTGTTTTTGTTACATACAGTCCGAGTGCATCCGAGATACCTCTTCCTGTACTGTACAATTGCCAGGGAACTGGGGTGTTCTTTTTGTAAGCTTACTGCTGTGAATGGAAAGTGAGTAATGGAATTTAGTTTGCGAAAAAAAACGAGTTAGCAAGAATGGGAGTTATGTTTCGATGATGGATACGATCGAGTACGACCTATAAAACTCTAGAGGCTAAGTTCCGGAGACTTGCCGCCCGGTCAATTGAAGTATTACTCTAGAAACTCCACCCTTGCTCTTTAGCTCCTTCATTGTGTCAAATACATATTTCACCTTACCTACCACACGGTCTTTATCCTCGACCTTCAGCTGACCCAGGAATTCATCTACGCCTCCACCCACACCAAAATACACTAACTTCGCCGCTACCAAGGCGGTTCGTTGAGTGGAATTCTCTCCTCCCTCTCCACCCCGAAGTAACTCTACAAGCGTCCGCGCGAAGGCGGGTAGACTGTCAAGTGAGTATATGGTCTCGCTCGCCAGGACCAGGTTCGGCTTAACAGGCACGAGAGCGCTGAGCTGGGGTCCCCACGCTCCGGAAAGGAAGGATAAGTTTATCTTCTGTGTCTGGAGGGTGGCCTTGAACATTTCAAGAAGAGGAGTTGTTTCCAGATTGCCAATGTCTTCGTTCTTGTAGCCAATGAAAGCTTTGACCATAGCCCATGCGAGAAAGAGATTGGGGAAGGTGGCGAGGCGGATGACATCCCAGTTGTAGTCTGCAAGGGTGAAGTCGGCGGGTGTGTTTTGGGAAGGGAGGTATGAGCTTTTGAGGAGAGACTCTTTGAAGAGGTAGAGGGTTGGGAGGGCAGTACCGCAGCCGAGCTGTTTTTGGGTGTTCGCTAGTTAGGCAATATTCTTTTGGTGAGTATAGGAGAATTTGGAGTACGCCGGAGCGTATCTCCTAGCTTTCTAGAGGGTAGCGTCGTCCCACGATAAGAAGACAATGCCCAGACCATCTTTTACAGGACTTAGAAGCGTAACCACAAACATACCTCCATTACCTTCATCCCCTCCCCTGTCCACAGCCCTGGATTATTTGCCAGAAATTTCACTAGGTCAACCGAGCCCTCCCAGCTCTTCAGCCCACCCTCATAAACGTTCCTCTGGATGTCATTATTACCAAGGCCTGCCATGAGAGGATCCCGCTTCGAAGAATCCTCGGGACTACCATCTTCAGCCGCAAGCTGCAACCTAATATCGAAAATCTCACGGCGAGGTATTCGAATCCTCTTTCCAGTTTCCGTGGTTTCGATAAGGAAGTTGTACGAGAGGTTTGGAGGGAGCTGTGCTAACTAAAATTTACGTGAGCTGGTACAGTTTCGGGGATGAAAGGCTTGGTTATATGAAATTGTGACCATACGGATCCAAAAAGTTATATGATATTACCAGACGTAGAGCTCACAAAACGAGATGCCTGCCGCAGAAACAGAAAAACCGGCCGAGCCATTTCCCTGCAACAACAGTAGAGTGCAAATTAAGACCTCAAATCGAAGGCGTTCCGACTTTTCAGCCAGTTATCTTGAATCTAGCTCGAACACCTAGATGTACAGCAAGTGAAAAAAAAGGCTGGAGGCGAAAATCTCCGTCTAAAATCCTGGGACAAGAAAGTATCGTTTCGCGATGCTCATAGACGCAGCCTGCTCCTCATTCATGAAGCTCGGAAGAGCAAACATATACTACCGAGAACCGACAGCTCATAGATCGTCAGGTAAACGTAGATAGAGTCCAACTCGAAATTGGGGGATGCAAAAGAACAGTGTCAAAGAAGTAAGAAGAGCCCAAGTCGACTCACACACGAATTTGAAATAAAAAGAGTTCACTTACCAGTTCATCCACAGTATGCACTTGTGGTTCTGCTAAAGCTGGCATTGTGCTGTCTTTGGCAGACGATGTGTTTGTCTGTTTTGGGGTGTTTCGACCTTTCCCTGCGTCTTGACCAACGCCTATATCGTCTCCAGGAAAGCCAAAGCCAAACTGATCCGTCATTGTAGTTGTCAAGACCTGGAGAACGTGAACAAGTTTGGACGTGTTGTAGTTGAAAAGATATCAGCCGTATCTACGAGGCAACAGTGTCGGAAGTCACGCATTCGGAAAATCGATTCTATGCAGCACGAGGTAGTGCATCCAGAGAATGATCTATTCTGCTATTCGTTTAACGACAGCTAATAGTAGGTTTTAAGTGTTTTCAAAGTATCTACACCGATGCGCCGAATTTTCTATGGGGTAGCTTGCTACCCAAATCGACAGAAACTGGAGAATAAAACGCCCGTCCTGATGTCTTTCCGCTCTCTAAAGAATCTAGTGATATCGTCGGCTTTTGTTGGTTGCCTAGAATATGTATGACTCTAAGAAAACCCGTTGAATCCACGGAGCCCATTGAGCTTCGGTAACACGACAGCCTTCTCCAAAGCCTGGAGAACGTCGTTCCTCAAATCTTCCGCATCTTCAATCCCGCAGCTCAGTCTCACAAGGTCGTCGAATACCCCAGCGGCTTCTCGCTGGTCCCTTGGGATGCCAGCGTGCGTCATGCTGCTGGGGACCTCAACTAAGCTCTCTACACCGCCTAGGCTCTCGGCCAAGGTGAAGATTTGCGTAGCTTCGCAGAATCGTTCCGCTGCTTTTTTTCCTCCCTTTAGACGGAAGCTTAACATGCCACCACCCATACCCTTGCGGTGCTGTTTCAGTGCAATATAGCGCTGGGGGTGCGAATTCAGGCCGGGATAATTAACGGAGATAACGTGCGGAGAGGCTTCGAGAGCTTGAGCAACTGTGGTGGCGTTGATGGTGGCTTCGCGAGCACGGAGGTGGAGCGTCTTAAGACCACGGTGTGCCAACCAGCAGTCGAAAGGTGAGGGAACGGCGCCAATTGCATTCTGAAGGAAGGTAAGGCGGTCCTTGAGCTTGTCAGAGTTGAATGCTGCTACACCCATGAGAACGTCCTGCAAGCAGATATTAGTATCTATACGCAGCGGGTTCTGTAGGGCGAAGGGAATACTCACGGAATGACCGTTGATGTACTTTGTGACCGAATGGATCACGATATCTGCACCGTAGTCGAGCGGATTTTGGACATACGGACTCAAGAATGTGTTGTCAACAACAACCAACACTCCATGCTGATGTGCAATAGTTGCGATAGCGCGGATATCCACTAAGCTAAGAGTTGGGTTGCTCGGACTCTCAATCCAGATCAACTTTGTGTCTCCCGGTCGGATCAATTCAGCAATGTCAACTTCGAGAGTGGGGGAGAATGTCACATGGACACCGTGTGCGGAGGCCACTTGTGTAAAGTAACGATGCGTTCCACCATAGACATCAGAAACGGAAATGACATGAGAACCAGCAGCTAGAGATTGGAGAATTATTGCGGTGGTAGCGGAGCCAGATGAGAAAGCTAGAGCATATTTGGCATGTTCGAGAGCAGCAACGGCCTTTTCAAAATTGTCACTAAAGCAGATTGTCAGAAGGAATTCACGAAACACAGGTCAGGCTCCAACTATGGAGAACGTTGTGGCTACCCACCGGTTTGGATTACTACTTCTGCTGTATTCGTATAACCCAACGGGTTTGCCAACACTGGTCTGCGCGAATGTGGTGGACAATGAAATCTAAATAGTAAGTCAGTCACGGGGTTGGTATTCAGAGAGCTTATAGTCTTCACACACGGGTTCAATGACAGCACCGGTTACAGGATCGTGCAGCGAACCTGCATGTACTGCAAGGGTGCCGAATCCGTGCACTGGAGAGGGTGCCCGTGGAGGAGTGTCGATAGACTTGTCGAATCCAGTCATTTTGAGTGCAGGTGTAGGATGATAATCTAGTATAGCTGTTGAATTGTGTTCGGTCTTTTAGAAAAGCAGAGTTGGTTGAAAGATATGCTTTTCAATAGCTTAGGATAAACAACACGGGATTGTGTCGGGTGACAGGAACAAAGAAATGTAATATGTAATGGATATGCAACTTCGGAAAAGATGCTGTGCACCGGCTTTCTACGATGTCACACACGGAATCTGCAGCGAAGAGTACGTTGATTGGAAGGTGTTGTTGAGGAGGGGAATGGTGGGGCCTTTTCTCAATTTTGCATCCGGATCATCACGATTGCTTTATCCCCGGCTATTTTTCCCATTACGTGACATTCCGAGGCGCAAGCGATGCAATTTAGGTGAAGCGTGAACGGTCTTGGTTGTTTCATCTTGGATATGTAAGCAGCTCACGCTCTACGAATGAAGCTCGGCTTTTAGCGGGACGTAGGATTTTGAATTACGCATCATTCCATTCAATTCTCATGGCGAAAAACCTGTCTATGGAAGGTTCTTTTATCTAAGCAACTGCTTTTTTCTCGCCTGACGATACCAAAAGTTTTTGAGAAACTTTATTCGTATTTCGTGGAGATTTTCAACCTCGGTCATATAGAGACCAGGTAACATTGTAATCCTAACTCGTACTTTTATTTTCCACTTCACACTTCACATCTATTCCAAATGGAACATGTGATTCCTAACAACAGAAGAGTATTTGTAGATATCCACCTCGATGCCTGCAGCCTCCATCTTGAATCTCATACGTGACATAGGAAGCAGAAATCGACTTTAAACATCAAAGAAAACGCCTGGTCACTCTAACCAAACGCCGGCTGTGCATGTTGATAGTATGAGACCCCCAGCAACACTAGACTAGAAAGAATATACCTTTGGCTCTGTTAAAAGACAGCACTAAGACTTGAGGAGCTTGTTGCGCTTCTCCCTCCGCTTGAGACGATCCACTCGTTTTTGATGCATCTTCTCTGCTAGCCTCTGGTACCGCTCCTTCTCTTCCTTTGCCGCCCGCTTGTCTTTGATCGCTTGGAGACGTCTCTGCAAGATATGCTGAGCAACTCTGCCCGTCAAAACGGTCCTGCAACATCTATACACACCTGACGCTCCGCTTCTTTCTCTTCTTTCATCTCTTTCTCCCGTGTCTTCATAGCTGCAAGAGCCTTCCTCTCTTCGCTACGTTTTGCCCATGAGCTAGTAGCCCTAGTCGCTGCCTTGGGACGGAAAGCTGTTTTCTGCGCGTGCCATTGTTTGCCTGAGAAAGCGTTAGACATTTATATAATTTTGACGTTTGACCAGTGCAGTATATTGAATGGAACAAAGTAGGACACACCATTTTTGCGCATTCCAGGCACCGAGGCTGAGACCGCTGCAGGAAGGTCAGCTGCTTGAGCGGTTGAGGACTCCATCGCAAATGTAAGTGCGTTGTGCTTTTTGAATGGAGGATACAGGGTAAGTTCACACGGAACTTTTGGAAATCTCGGCATCTATTATCGGATCTTTGATAAAATGTTTCAAATTAGACCGCATTCGGCAAGGGCGTGGGCTGAAGTTCCTTTGCCCTCACGCGAAAGTGCGAAGAATTTATTTCGTTCGCCCCACTAGTTGTGCAGTCACGCCTCCATATATGTCTTTCTGAACCAACCCCATCGTCTAATTTTGCCCTCGTCGCCTTGTGTCAGAGCTTTCACCCCTGACATACAGCTACAATGTGCGCTCGATAGCACGACTCGCTTTATCAAACCCCATGTGAATTGAGGGATTAACCGCTGTGGTGCTACCCTTCGAGCTTTGTAACATCCCGTTGAACATTCGCTATCGTTAAGGACCATGGACGCGGTAGAACGACATATGGCGGCGGCAGTTCAAGAGGAGGGAAACGCCAACTTGCCTATGGAGAAAAGGAAGAAGCAGAGCAGTCAAACCATGGAGGCGGTGAAGGACGTCATATTTGGCTCTGTATGCCAATCTCTATATGAGCACAAAAAGCACATTTTTAACCAGAGCACTAACGCATCATACAGACTGCAGGCATCGCAGGCAAAGTTATCGAATATCCCTTCGATACAGTCAAAGTCCGACTGCAATCCCAGCCTGATCACCTACCACTCCGTTATCGAGGTCCGATCGACTGTTTTAGGAAATCTTTTCGTGAAGATGGGGGTTTGCGTAGCCTCTACCGGGGAATCTCCGCGCCATTACTCGGTGCTGCTCTCGAGACTAGCAGCCTGTTCTTCAGTGTTCGTCTTGCCCTACTGACCAGTTCAATTTGGCCGGCAGCTAACGTGGGTGAATCACAACAGTACAACCTGGCCCAAGCTGCTCTCATTTCCACACTACACCCCGCAAAAGACCCATTGTCCTCACAGCAAAGCTTAGGGATACCCGCCCTGGTAGCATGTGGCGCTGCATCCGGGGCATTCACATCACTTCTACTTACGCCCATTGAGCTCATAAAGTGTAAGATGCAAGTACCCGTGCTCTCTTCTCCCAGCCAGAGCCCTGTCTCGCTCATCGCGTCGATATACCGGCATCATGGACTCCTGGGGTTTTGGCATGGCCAATTTGCGACCTTCCTCCGAGAGACTGGCGGTTCCGCCGCCTGGTTCGGGAGCTATGAGGGAGTGTCTGCTGTCTTTCGCCTGTACCTGCCAAGAAAAGGGACACGTTCAGGGCCTGGCACCGAAAGATGTACAGGGAAAAGCACCCTTCCGTTGCACCAGCAAATGATCGCGGGTGCCTGTGCAGGCGTCTGCTACAACTTCATTTTCTACCCGGCCGACACGATCAAGTCCCGCATGCAGACCGAGGAGGTTGTCGCTCTTACAAAAGGGCGGCCCAAGACATCTTTTTTGAGTGTGGGGAGGGCCATGTGGCGTACGCAGGGCCTACAAGGGTTATACCGTGGATGCGGCATTACCGTTTTCAGAGCAGCGCCCAGCTCGGCATTCATCTTCAGTGTGTATGAAGGGCTGAAGCAATGGGTGGGCTAGTACCAGGATGGTAAGGGTAGAGTGGCTGCTGCATATCTAGGAGTTTTTGGTCGTACGTCATTTTAGGTATCCCGAGGAGTTGCGAGCATTTTCATGAACTGGTTATTGATAACCTCACAAGTTCCATTTCCCGGCGCAACTGTAGCAAGCGAAATGGAATAGACTTTCCCTTTCACAATAGACACATTTTGGTACTTGTCTCCTAGCTCATTTGGCCCAGTCCTGACTGAACTGTTACCTAAACCATTGTCTATTCTAGCTCTATGAACAACGGTACACACCAGGAAAAGGAAAAGGAAAGGACCTCAGTCCAAATCTCACCACCACAACGTCGGTCCCAAACCCCCAGCACTCATACTCGCCTCAATCCCATACGGGCTCTTCCTCTCTCCCACGACCAGCGGACCATCGTCGTCCCGCTCGGCGACTGCGGCTTGAGGCGTCTGGTCGTTCCAGGCCTCATTCTCGACGCGGAAACGGACAGTTTCGTTTTTGTCAAAGTAGAAGAGCTGGCCTTCAGATTGCCAGACCCAAGTTTGTTCTGTGTAGTCACTGTTTGGTGGAGAGCGTTAGGGGTGGAATTGCGGAAGTGGCATAGCGTAGACCGAGGGAGGACGGGAAAATGAGAAGGCGTAAACAAAGACTTACAAATAGGAGCCTTCGAAGAGGAGGTGTGGCGGGACGAAGATGTCGTCGAAGAAGTCAAGACGGACTGTGCGTGGATTGTTAGATCTCTGACTCATGATATTTTCCCGTTGGAGATTATACTTTTGATGCCGTGCTGAGACGCAGAGCTGATTTTCCCGAGTAATATCTCTCCCTTGAAGGGGCGGAAGGTGATTACACGGAATTCGACTTGTTCAACCAAAGAGCCCAAATTTAGCTTTAGTGGTTACGATAGGCAGAGCATACATACCATTCACATTGACAATGCCTGTTCCGTGGCCAATAAGCCCTTCTGATGCCTCGAGAAGATCATACATGCAGATGCAGAGACCGACTCTATGGATGACCTATATAAGATGTAAGAAACAAGAGTCGTCAGATAGGGATGGTCTTGGGTTAACCTTATTGGCATATTTTTGGTTGATGTTATCCTCGAGCGCCTCTGCGCTCCGCTTCTTAAAATCTTCTGGAGTGATCTGAATCAGATCTGATATTCGGGTCTAGAAAACCCGTAAGGGGCCGGCCCTGAGGTTCGATCTTTGGAACTCACAAGAATAAACATGGTCTGCTATGAAGTGTTCTTATCTTGAAAATTGCTTATTCAATCTAACAGACTGGTGGTCTAGTAGAAAATTGACTGAGTTGTTTGTTCTTGATCAAACGTGAACAACATGAAAGTGGATAACGAACGTAATCTAGAGGAATTGTGGACTGGGAAAGAGATATTTTCAAATAAAGATGGAAAATCCCCTTAAAAATAGGCACTATTCTGTTGTCGACATCGCGATAGACGCCTAATAGCATATACATATGGCGTACCTCGCACTCTCTCAAAATCAATTATTTCTTTTAGGCTGACTATCTTGGGGAAAGTGTGTTTCGGATCGGATTTTTACAATGCCGCGCTCCACCATGGGTTAATCCGGCCTATTGTTTCCACGCCCGCTTTCGCTTTCAAGCACCCTTTGATCATCAACCAGCAACACCTTACAATGGGTGCTGTAGGAGCTATAAAATGACTCGCCATATGACATAACAGCCTCAGTTAATTATGGCGAATCCAAACCAGCAATTCGTCTTTCCTCCTCCACCGCCGCCACCTCCAAGAGCTACCGCTTCATCGCCTGGATATCCGAACTACGCTCAACCTTCCTATCCTCAGAATACTAGTTATGGTGGGCGAGGCAACTATGGTGGAGGTGGAGGGCAACGCGGTAGAGGAAGGGGTGATGGACATAGAGGGGGGCGTGGAAGCTATAATCAGAGAGGTCGTGGAGGCTCTCCCAATCGAGGCCAGAGCGGCTACAATCCACCTGGAGGTTATCAAGCTCCCGGAGGGTATCAACCACCTGCAAGCGGAGGATATGGGCAACCTGGCTATCCACAAGCACCACAGATGAGTGCCAATAACGGCTACTCGCAGCAGTGGCCGCAGCCTACTCCACAGCAGCCGCAAGTGGGTCCACAGTACTACCCACCAGCAGTTCCTCCTTCACAGCCTCCTCAATATCAACCACCCCCACCGCAGCCATATTTCCCTCAACCACACCCCTCAACTCTCCACCCTCCTTTCAATCAGCAGCCATCGTATATTCCGCCTCAGCAACAACCACCATACAATGCCAATCCACAGCAAGGGCCATACGCCGGCCCCTATACTCAGCCCTGGCAGTCGCCAGGACCTCAGCCGCCTCAACAACCTCAGCAGCTCTGGCAACCACCTGGACATCAGTTCAACCAAGCACAAGCAACCCTCAACCCGAATCATATGCCCGTGGGAACACCGAGTGGTCGTGGCCCCAATTCCAGTCACATTGATCATCTGCAGTCGACACCTCGCCGCCGTGGAGGTTTCAACTCGAGGCCATTTAATTCAGCGCCGCGCCCCAAGGCCCCACCTGCCGTCCCCAGTTTCATCTCGCTGCCGCCAAAACCACCACCACCGGTGTCGTCTGACGGAAAAGAACGGAAGAAAGGGCAACAGCCCAAGAAGAAA
This sequence comes from Nothomitra cinnamomea, assembly GCA_022345685.2. Classification (NCBI taxonomy): domain Eukaryota; kingdom Fungi; phylum Ascomycota; class Geoglossomycetes; genus Nothomitra; species Nothomitra cinnamomea. The sequence continues at coordinate 41,819 of JAJDMX020000010.1, read as the reverse complement.
CGCAAGCTCAATACGTTGGGTCTCACACCGAAGACTCAGGAGCACGAGGAGAGTGAAGAGAAGGATGTTGATGAGGAGGCCGCCCTTGCTGAAGTGGGGCAGCAGAAAGAGTAGGTTCATCCATCTCTTTTTATACTCTCCTACTAACTTTATGCCTTGGGCAGACTCGCTATCTCCCATGGTGAACAAAAAATAGTCCTCAAGTCAGATGAGGATATTGCAAAATGGATCGAAGAGCGGAAGAAACGTTACCCTACCAAGGCTCGCGTAGAGGAGAAAAAGGCACAGAGTAAAAATGCGGCTGAAGACATCAAACGGGCAGCCGACGAAGCTGCGGCTGCTAAGAAGAAGGCTTCCCGGAGAGCAAAGGAGAAGAGGCGAAAGGAACGGGAGAAAGAAAAGGCTCGCGATGAGGTTGAAAGGAAATTGAAGGAGAAGCAGGAGAAAAATGCAAAGAAAATAGCGAAATATCTGAAGAAGCAGGCTGAGATTGATAAGGAGGCTCAGAGACTTACTGGTGGTACAGCGAAACCGGGAGACAATGGTCTACAGAATGCTACCCCACGTCCATCTGAATCCCCAGGCGCAACGAGGAAACGGAAGAGAGACGGGGATGTTGAACTGGAGACGACGATGGACCATAATGCTATCGAAGCTTCAACACCTACTTTATCGGGTCACTCTTCTGTAGCTGATCTCGAAATATCGGATGCAGGATCTGGCGAGAGCATGTCAATATCCTCGGATACCTCTTCTGACTCGTCTACCTCCCCCGACTCTTCCGACAGCGACTCTGATCGGCCCGAGGAGGCTTCCTCCCGCCGCAAAGGTCCGACACGAGTCCCGCCACCGAAGCGGGAGAAGGTGTCTGACCAAGTTTGCAGGCAATTTCGACAGCGTGGAAGTTGTCCTCGTGGGAGTTCGTGTCGATACGGGCACGAGACCCCCGGACCCGGAGAAAATACAGAGAGTAAAGGGAAAAAGGAAAAGCAGAACCCCAAACCAAAGTCTAAAGAAAAGACTAAGCGTAAGGGGTTGTATCAGCGGGTACGTAGTAGCCCCACATCATAGTGTAGCCCTGCTCCTTTCAAGAGGCATACTTTCTAGATCGAGAGCGAACCCGACTAACTCGACGTCTGTGTAGATGGTAGATAGCGAAAGGGAGAAAGAGGACTTACTGGTGTTAAAGGCCATCATGCACCTTGGTGAAAAAGGGGTCTTGAATGAAGCTAAAGCCGAGAGTAGTCCTGAAGGTGAAGAGGAGGAAGAGGAGGACGAGGAGGAAGGCCAAGATGCTATGGACACGAGGTATGAGACTATGGAAGATCTCGGTATTGAGGAGCTTAGTGAGGAGGTGCATGCCTCGGATGTGAAAGGGGAAGGATCGGAAGAAAAGGGGATGCAGGAGATGTCCATAATGGACGTTGAAGCGAAACCGATGAAGGTGGAGCACGAGAATAAGTATAAAGATGAACATGTAAAAAGCGAAGGAGGCGAGGATGAGCAACAGTACGACGGGAAGATGGTCAAGCAAGAAGAAGATTCACTCGAAGAACTGAAAGACAAGGGAAACGTAAAGGTTGAAGAGGAGAAACAAAACATCCCCGATCAACCGCCAGACGTCGAAGAAGCCCTAACGAATGTACATGAAGCGCCCGACGCGACATGAAATCCTCTTTTGTGGAGCTATTCCGACCCATCTAATATGCATCTTATGTGGTCCTGTCACATCATGTCTGGCGACGTTGCGGCGAACAGGCTCAGAGCTTCTAGATTTCAGCAGGGATATGGAGTGAACATGTAGCCTTTTAGGATTTATATAGCTAATCAGCATGTCTATACAGGAGATGCTTTAAGTTCTGACTGCTGCAAGGAGTGTGATTCGATATTGTGGCTTATAAGACGACAGCTTTCCGCTGTTCTGCCATTATTTTGCAACTCTCTAGTAGTAGAGTTAAGGGTTGCGGCGATGCTCGAGTAGTCATGGTAGGATTGTTTTCAGGCCCACTTGCACGGGCTGATCGATGGACATGACCCTTTGCAGAGTCCAAAATAGCCAGGCATAGGCAGCTGTGCAGGACGAGCGTCATCGGTCTAGGCTTCTAGACGGTGCACATGTATTTCAAAGCCAGCAGCAAAGGGCACAACGATTTACGAAACGAGTAAAGGTGTATACATGTGTTTCCAGTAAGGGTAGTAGAGCATGGTACCCCATAATAGGGATCGCAACATGTAGCAATCTGCTGGGCTTACTAAAAGGGTGGTGGATGGATGTGGCAACAACGCAAGACGGTACAGCATGTCCTATCTAGCCCTTGTAGCACACGGCCCGATCGCTCATCACAAAGGGTACGTTCATCTAACTTTAGCTCGGTGGCGATGTGACGAGAAGCATGGCGCGATGGAGCTCCCCGTCTCCCTGAATAAAAAATAAAAAAACACGGCTCAAAATCATGTAGATAGGCTTCATTCAGAATTTCCGGCAAGGGTAATTCGCTATGCGTCTTTTTAAGAAGTTATCGAGACATTTCTTTTTGTCACAATAGTACAGTTCGAATGCACCATGTTTCTCCGGAGAAGGCATCATCTCGAATCCACCGTGAAAGAAAGCATGGACAAGGCTACTTGAGAGGAATGAAACGAGAAGAGTGGGTAGCACCAATACCGGGTCTACCGTGCTTGACGGGTTTGCTGTTGTAACTCATTAGTACTCATTCAAATGACAAAATGTTGGCCATGCCTGAGGCCAAAATTCGCATTTGGGGAGCCTACTAAGAGATCGAGAACTCCCCCAAGTAATGGCCCACCATTTCCGGCTTGATTTCGACCTGGTTGAACTCCTTACCCGAGTAGATTCCGATAACACTACCAATCATTTCCGGCACGACAATCATATCCCGTAGGTGAGTTTTGACTAGATCCGGCTTCTCATTCGGCTTGGCTTCTTGTTTGGCCTTGCGGAGTTTCTTGATCAGACCCATGGGCTTTCGCTTGAGACCTCTATTGAACCGACGGCGGGCGCGAGCGTGGACAACGTCTCTTAGTTCCTCGGAGGATAGGTCTAGAAGTCTGATTCGGAGTTGCCTGGTCAGTCTCGTTCTATCATGTAAGATTTCGAGATCGAAGTAACTGAATCGTAGGCTTACTGGTCGAGATCGATTCCTCTGTATGAGAACTTGCGGAAGGCTCTCTTCTTCTTGATCTCTGTTCACTCGACCGTTCAGTCAGCGCTCACCTCCCTGATCCACTTTGACACCAGAACTATCCCAGCGACTGCAGTGCATCATCGCATCACCGCACCAATTCCCAGTAATAACCCCCAATTCACTCCACAACTTGCAACAGGGGATCTTGATCCGCAGAGAGTCTGAACATACCGGCTGCCTCATCGGCATTCTAAGAGAGAAGATTGTTAGTGTCCTACGCACAACTGCAATGTACGTAAACAGAATTGGTATTGACTTACGTAGGTATCGTCAGCCATGATTGTAGCTGTATTAACTTAAATGCGTCTTTAGAATTGTCTTCGGAGACGCTGATATGTCGTGGTTCGAACAGTTACAGATGTGGTTCCTAAATTCTCCAGTAATCACCGGCGAGCCTCAACAGTTAAGCGAAGTGACGGTCCCAATCTCTAGGGCTTGCCCTAAAATGACGTTCCCCATAGCGAAAATAATGTAAAGGATCTGTAACTGCCCTGAATTGCTTGGAATTACTGACCGATTCGCATTGCATTTTATGTCACTTTTAACTATTCGACACAGCTAGAAATTGCTTAGTTTCAGGAGAAGCACGACTGTATTTTGGCTATGAAAACATCACGCTACGTCATGAAAACTGGATGAATACATGCACGGGCCTATCGAAAGCCTCTAATACACTGCCGTAACGGACGGTTGCATGTGTCCAGCTTGCACAGCTTCTCCATTCATCTTATTCCTTTTGATAAGCTCCAGTTGGTGTTGATACACACCCTACCCTTTCCATGTAATTGTAGAAATTGTGAGATGCGAACACACTGGAGAGACTAGTCGAAAAGGCCGAAGCCCATATCTTCGTCGGATTCCTGTCGTGAGAAATGTTATCAGTACAAATGTTCTCAAACCGACATAGTAGATAGGTTCCTGCGAGCACGTACTTCCTTCTCCTCTTCCTTTTCTTCGGCCTTCTCTTCAGCAGCTGGAGCACCACCACCAGCAGCGGCTGCGCCGCCACCTGATGAGGCACCACCTGCGCCGCCAGACGGAACAGATGCGAGCTTGCTTGAACCCTCAGCGATCAACTATCCATTACCAGAATTAGCCGTCGTGGACCTAGCTACAAAAGGGACTTCCAGATATCTCTGCTAGTAGAGCAAATATACACACCTGCTGTAGGTCTTTCCCCTTGAGCTCGGCGAGTAGAGTCTTGAGTCGGTCGTCATCGGCCTCGATACCCACTGAGTCCAAAACACCCTCGATGTCTTTAGCCGACGGGGAGGAGTTACCGCCTATGGTCAGGAGAAGATACGCCGCAAGATGCTTCATTTTGAAAATTTATCTAGTTTAGCATCAGTAAGTACATCGGAGTATAATTTTCTAGAGCATAAGACTCGAAGATCATCATAGTTGCCATGAAGCTGTCTAGAGGAAGAGCTTACTGAAAGTACAGAGTGTGTATTGAACAAGAGATCCAATCAATTTAACCGCAGTTGAGCGGAGACTGAAAATACGAGTTCGAGTGTAGGTTGTGGTGTCATAAATTGAATATCAGCTTGAAAGTTTATGTTGAGGCTCGGTAAACTTACAAGTCACTCTAGCGAAGCCAAGGCCAAAAAGTATTTAGGGACCAGCCCTATGCGAATATCCCGGCCAAGGGAATAATTCGGACCAATCGCAAATTTTGGCATTGCCGATATAACGCTGATAGAACGTACCCGCTGCTTCGCCGCTCGACACCATTCAACATCTCTGTACGGACCCCAACGCAAACGGCACGTTATCAATAGATTGTACAGATCGTTCCATCCTCAGAGCTGTCGATTATCGCCTTCACTGTTTCTCTGGAGCATATTCTTTGCCTTCATTCGTTCTACCTTTATCGTTGCGCAAATGCGTCACCAGTCATAACGGATTCAGTATCGCGATTTTCTTCCTGTTCGATAACGATACATCTCACATTTACTACAACCATGACCGTAGGTTGCGGGAAATCCACAGTTAGACGTTGCACAGCTAACGAACGCAGCTCATCGGCGATCTGCTTAACAAGTACGCTGGTGGTGGGCCAACCGCTTCCACTCCCGCAAAGAGCTCCTCAGTAAACGCAAAGCCTGCACAGAGATCGCTTGGGGCTGTTAATGGACTAGCAAGCAAGGCCGGGGGTCCTATAAATGCCGGGCAAAAGCGTAAGGCCGAGGAAGATCTGGGACAAACCACAGCCAAACCGTTGAAGAAGACAGAACCTAGCAGAGTAAGGACTGGCAAAGATCCGCTTTATGATCTAATTAACTGTGATATAGCTTACAATACCCTCTACCACCCCCAAGGCTACGAATGGGTCTCTCTCCGCTTCACCTCCTAAACAAGCCACCAAACTTACCATTCCCCACGCGAGCAAGCTTGTATTGTCAAACACTACTGATAAGGCCCAGAAGGTTCAGAATCTTCCAACTACGCCGCTAGTCGACGCTCCCAAGCCAAAGAAGGGCTCATATGCAGAGATTATGCAACGTGCGAAAGCCGCTCAAGCTCTTGTACAGCAGGTCGGTGTTATCAAGCACAAACCGGTTACAGGTGGGCTGAGAAAGAAGGAGAGACGTGCACAGCCCCGAGAGGTAGTGCCAATATCAAAAGTCCCTATGAACAGGTACCGGAGCAAGAGCGCTAGTCCAGCCACGAAGTCTCCGCAGAAGAGTGCCGACGAGAGGGAGCTGCCGAAGAAGCTAAATGCTACCGAATCATCATATAAGGGAACTGCCAGAGCTAACCCAACTTCTGGCGGGTATAAAGGCACAGCACGCCCAAACAGCGCAGCCTCGGCGAAGCCTCTCTCACGGAGAGATGACAAGCTTTCAAGATTCAGCAGCCGAAATGGCCCGATTAAACGAAAATTATCCAGATATGAATCCGAGGAAGAGGAATCTGAGGAGGACTACGAGTCTGATGTGTCTTCTGACATGGAAGTGGCACCTTTCGAGCTTGAAGAGGAGGAGCAGGTCAGCTTAAGGACAGCTAAAAAGGAGGATGAAGAGGCTTTGAGAGAGGAGATACGTTTGAAGAAGCAGAAAGAGGAACAGAAGAAGAAACTTGCTGCTTTAGCCGCTAAGAGACGCTAATAGGCCCTGGGCATCGAACTATCTACTCTCGCATGTTAGATGACGACAATGTTAATCTGACCCACCGTCTGCTATGGATGAACCAGACATGCGGGAAGTAGCGGGGCTGATGGCAGTGTTTCTTATAGGGGACATTTCTGCATGGACTTCGCTTGCGACGTCGTGTACCGCCGTTTTCCTTGAACACTCGCAGTTTCATCCTCAACTCTCTTCTTGAGTTATGCATTGCACTTCGCACTAAGGTGTCTCTGTCCACTCAGTTTGCAACTTTCAGACGGGGAGTTCCCTGCCTGCAGTCTGCTCTCACAACGGACGCTCACACGGTTTTATAATCATTGTTTGCAGCCTTTAAGCGTTTCCCGAGTCTGGGGCGTATTGGATAGTGGAGGCCTTGCCTTTCAAGATGTATCCTCTTTGCTGGGGGTATGGCGTAAAGAATGCTTGTCTATCAGCAAAAAAGCCCAATACACGTGTTTCTGCCGCAAGCATTTGCTCTTTTTACTCTAGCTTTCTTCTTTGCGTCTAGCGGTCTCCGGCTTATTTAAGTGGTTACTGCTTAAGGGCTTAGATAATAGAAACTTGGGTTCATCCAACTGCGTGATGACAGGCTGGGATTCGCTGTGCTGGACGTTAAGTCTTATCAATGTCCTGGCGTAGTGCATTTGTCCCTTCTTGGGACTCGTCTCACAGGACAACTGTCACACTAGAACTTCAAAGTACCATCGAGGCAGATATGAGGGGCGGGATGAGGCTCCAGTTGTAGATCCAGTTCGTAGTGCACAAGACTTGGCATTCCTCTCTCTCCTTTCCCTACCCGTAAGCAAATGTCCACTGCACAGATTCTCAAAGTGCGCCAGCTCGCCTCCAGAGTCTACCCAGTACTTTTGAGACATATTTAACGATCGGAATTTGCACATGCACATCTCCTGATCTGCATATCACGTGAGATGAGGCTCGCGGGCAAACCCACGTAAAGACCGAGAGTTACGGCGCGTCCTCAAAACAACGCAGGTTGCTATCAAAATAATAGCCGGGGTCGGGAAACTACCAAATACCGGAAACGAACATAGTCTAGTCGCAACGAAGTTCTACCCAACCTTTCTCTCATCGAGTCCGACGGTGTTTTTAGCAATTATCGAAGATTTCGATACCCTGTATTTTAATACAAGGCTTCTAAAGCCTTATACGACATTGATCGGAGGTCTACGTTCTGCCATAACGCCCCTGCATCACGTCGCGAAGCATATCGGAGAAGCATATCGGAGCTCGCTTCACAGGAAGCCGGATTGTTTCGATCATAGCAGCTTGACATGGCGACTCTTGGTGAAGACTTATTAGGCATTGTCAACAAGTTGCAGGACCTGGTGTTCAATACCATCGGCAACGACTCCTTAGACCTTCCACAGATTGTATGCCCCTTCTTGCAATACCTCGGCAGGGACGGGTCCAACTGCTTTGGGGGACTCTAGTTTCTATAATATGTATTACTCTAATACGTTTGGCATAGGTCGTGGTTGGTTCACAATCTTCGGGGAAGTCGTCAGTTCTTGAGAATATTGTCGGCAGAGACTTTCTGCCGCGAGGCAGTGGCATCGTTACACGAAGACCATTGATTCTACAACTTATCAACGTACCAAGTGATAGAGATGATGCACCAGAAGACGATCCGGTGCATATTCCGTACACATCAGCAAGCGTAGCGGGTCAAGGCGAATGGGCTGAGTTCCATCATACCCCTAGCAGGCGGTTCCTTGATTTCGCGGAGGTGAAAAGGGAGATAGAAAATGAAACTGCCAGGATAGCCGGTAATAACAAAGGGATCAATCGCCAACCTATTAATCTCAAGATATACTCTCCGCATGTTCTGAGTTTGACCTTGGTAGATCTGCCTGGGCTGACCAAGGTATACAGTCCATTGCTAAGGTCTCTTTCGAACAGCACTGATCGTATTTGTGTAGGTCCCCATTGGAGACCAACCTTCCGACATCGAGAAACAGACAAGGAACCTAATATCCGAATATATCGCTAAACCGAATAGTATTATTTTGGCTGTTTCTCCTGCCAACGTTGATCTGGTGAATTCAGAGGCCCTGAAGCTAGCACGTCATGTGGATCCAATGGGCCGTCGAACCATCGGTGTCCTCACAAAGCTTGATCTAATGGACCATGGGACTAACGCTCTGGATATTCTCTCGGGCCGTGTATATCCACTTAAACTTGGATTCATTGGCGTGGTCAATCGATCGCAACAGGACATTCAAGGAAACAAGCCCCTTGACCAAGCCTTAAAGTCGGAACAAGAGTTCTTCAGGCATCACCCGGCATACAGAAATATGGCTCATCGATGTGGAACCCTGTTTTTGGCGAAGAGCTTAAACTCGACATTGATGCAACATATTCGAGAACGGTTACCCGATATCAAAGCCAGACTAAACACTTTGATGGGTCAAACGCAGCAAGAGTTGGCAAGCTATGGCGACATGCATTTCAGCGGCAAGGAGCATCGGGGATCTTTGATTTTACAACTTATGACTCGTTTTGCCTCATCTTTTATATCGTCCATAGACGGGACGTCCTCGGAAATATCGACAAAAGAGCTCTGCGGCGGTGCCAGGATATACTATATTTTTAATTCCGTTTTCGGAAATTCATTAGAGTCGATTGATCCGACGACAAATCTCTCTGCCCTCGACATTAGAACCGCCATTAGAAACTCCACTGGTCCCCGGCCCAGTTTGTTCGTCCCTGAGCTTGCGTTTGACCTGCTGGTCAAACCTCAAATCAAGCTTCTAGACATTCCTAGCCAGAGATGCGTTGAATTGGTTTACGAAGAACTTATAAAAATCTGCCACACGTGTGGCTCTACAGTAGGTTCTTGCTCTCGTTCCCATGCGATAGCCAGATTTATCGTTGCTAACACACCACCAATAGGAGCTTTCCCGCTTCCCTCGTCTGCAGGCAAAACTTATTGAGGTCGTCTCTGACCTCCTACGCGAACGGCTAGGCCCCTGCTCACAATATGTCGAGTCTTTAATTGCTATCCAGCGCGCTTACATTAATACCAACCACCCGAATTTCCTCGGTGCAGCAGCAGCTATGGGCAGCGTCATCAGCAGCAAGCAAGAGAAGGAGAAGAAAGCAGCAGCGGCTGAAGACAGACGAAGACGGGAGCGGCGAAGGATGAAAGAACTTGGCGGGATCAACGGGGCTGACACCCCTGAAGATGGCGAAGAGGAGGAAAAGACCGCCGTTGGACTAGCAACCAGACAGATCAACCATACGGCGAAACTCTCGGGAGGGTTACTGCCGAGAACCGACCGGGAGACGAACGGCCAGAGCAATATTACCACGGCTGTAAATGGGAGCCGCTCCGGCTCCCCCCCAAGATTTGGTAGCGCGACTGCTAACACCAAGGATTCCTTCCTGAATTACTTCTTCGGCAAGGAAGGTGGTTTGCCTATGAACTCAGGAACCGGGACTGCTGCCGCTGCGTCAGGTATTGGGCAACGCCATGTCAGCCACGCTACGGAACCTAGCTTTAGCCAAAGCATTCGACGCGGGGACAACCGAGTGTTAGATAGGGCCATCCCAACACCAGCACAAACCGATTCGGACGCATATGATTCTGCCAGGATTGGTGGTACTGGTTATGGTGGCTACAATTCGCCTTTCGTAAAGCACCCCCTTACCCCGATAGAGGCGATCTACATGAAAACTAACACATCAAATCCACAGCCCAATAACGAAGAACCTGCTCTCACAGAGCGAGAAGCCATGGAAACAGAACTCATCCGACGCCTCATAAGCTCCTACTTCAACATCGTTCGTGAGACAATCGCAGACCAGGTCCCGAAGGCAGTCATGCATCTTCTCGTTAACCATTCCAAGGATGTTGTCCAAAATCGTCTAGTTAGCGAGCTGTATAAAGAAGATCTCTTTCAGGATCTCCTTTATGAAGACGATGGCATCAAGGCTGAACGGGAAAAATGCGAAAGGTTGCTGGCTACATATCGGGAGGCTGCAAAGATCGTTGGAGAGGTTGGGACTGGTGGACTTTAGGCTTCGTAGACAAAAGTCCTTTTGAGTGATACTGAGCCGAGTGTATAATCATGGCGTTACTTTACTGTATTCATCCCTGTCCACCACTCAGATTTCCAACGCTCGTATTTAGCTGCACCTCCCCTTTTGGTTGCGCATATGTAAATTCTGCGTCATTGTGTAAGTTTAGGTCCGGAGAACCGGTGGACAGCCTTTGCTACGCGTCATGCTTGCTCATGTTGTCCCCGCATGTGCATACGTTATATACGGTTCTCATATTTGTTCATGGTCTGATGAGTGCATGTATTCCATGGAATCCATATTCCAATGCTTTTCTAATCCAGACAATAATACAATAGGCGCCGATTAAGTGACTTTCTTCCCAATGCTCACCCTAGCCCTGGAACTTCTCTGACTAGCCAGCCGCTGGGATTCCCAAGCATATATGCCTCCTGCTACAAACACAACGATTGCACCAGTAAGGACGCCGGGATTTAGCCGGTTGCCAAATAACCAAACAGATAACCACAGCGAGACCAGTTTCCTGATATTCAGAACGATCGTGACAGTCAAGGCCGATGCACGAGCACCCAAAAGGTTCACACCACGGATACAGGCAAACTGCGTCATGGCATTCAGACCAAGACTAGCGAGGTGAGTCGGTATTGTTATGGATGCCAATTTTTGCAGTGATAGAGGAAGGTTTGGTGGGAAATGATGAATAAGAGAAGGTGGAATGATAGGCAATGCAGGGGATGCAGCGAGTAGCCGGATTTGTGCTAGCATCTTGGGAAAGAAAGGCATGAAGAGGGGTAAGGAGAGCATATGGGAATAGAAGAGGTTTTCGCGCCAGTGGGAGCCGTATTTTTCGTAGGTGGCTTGGATGTAGAGGCCCATGACTGCCGATAGTATTTGGGCAAGGAAGAGTATGGCTAAGCCATAGAGGAACGTCGTTTGAGAGGCCTCCTGCGTGCTCGAAGACTAGATGAACAGTTAGTATCAAACAGACCCCGGAAGAAGTCAAGGAGGTAACATACCCTGTTCTTGGAGTCCCCCATAGCACTGATGACAACCCCAGCAGTTAGTAGGGCGACACTTATAACCTGATTTCGCGAGTACTTCTTCCCCCACAGCCAGCCAACAAGCATGGTGGTAACACTACCTCCGGAGCGCAATATGATGTGAACCGGAACGGAAATGTTGAAGCCAAAGGCGTAATTATTCAACACATTGACAGCAAAGAAAAGAACGATGTTAGTCATCCAGCGGACTAAAGGGACCTTATTCTGGAGGAGAAAGAATGGAGGATTATGTCGAGAGAAATGAGTGTAGTAGCCATGAATCGCGACCAGAAGAAATTGTGTGAAGGTTATTAGTATGCCTTAAAGTAGGTAAGCCAACATGTCTCTGAAAGCAGACCAGATTCGGTTGGAACTGACCACTGTCCGCCTCGTCTCTGGATAGCCGTTAGTCTGAATGAAAAGCTATGGTATGGAGGGTGTCAAAGTACTCACTTGATAATGGCTTCCAAGGCAAAGACCTGTTTGTTCCGGTGACATGAAAATCAGCCCGACAAGACCTCGGGGGCATCCTCTATCCGGCAAAGACCATCGAAAAACCTACATTTGAGCAACATCCTCCAAATATCAATGCCAACATGACTCCGGTGTGGAACCAGGCCGGGATGGTGCTATGTACAACGCCGCCAGCAATTGCCAGCGCCGAATGCCTGGTAAAGCTATTGAGTTGCTTTCCCGCCTCTGCGTTTTCGAGATGTGGACCCGCATTGATCTGCTTCGGCGTCAGAGGGGTGCCGTTGTTCTGGGTCGAGCTGCCAGCTGTGACGGGGGCGATGTCGGAGCGGTGTACTTTGCGGTGTTTGGCCATGATGGTAGGCGTGTGCTACCCTAGTTGGCCAGGGACACGCTGAGAGCGAGCGAGATGCACCGAGCACGGAGTACTGAGTAGAAGCCGAAATATCTTCAAGGAGAGTTGGTACAGAGATGGAATGGAACTCGCGGGTATACTGTATGCCAGTCACACTACTCCATTGGGTCTGCTTGTTGGAGACCGTAACGTCGCACCAGACACAGCGAGGTATTTCGCGCTTTCTTCCCCCTAGGAGTTGCACGATCGATTTCGCGTTGCTGGCAGAAATTCAATTCGGATTAGGGTTTCCCCGGGTAAGGCTGACCGATGCCCCGCCAAAAACCGTTAGACCCGACCTGCCATTCTTATGTAAACAATTCACGCAACTGTGCCTCGGTCTGAGTATAACACCATGCGTTTGACGAAAATTTAGGAAGGCACGATGACTCTTTTTTTTGGATATCTTTCTAGACGTAATCCTGCTTCCGTAAATGTCACATACAAGCTCATAGTATCGATATCATGAAGAAAATGGAACAACCCACATTTGCTACCTCTATTGACAACATAGAGCATACAAACTGGTAAAATACTCGCTTTTCCCCTAAAAAAGGGTCACTCGATTCGATATTGCATGTGCTAAGAAGATTTCCTCGGAAACTAGTTACTGCGAAGAAAACATCTATTGCCTGCTTAGGGACCGCCTACCTGCCGCACAAGTAGACAGTAGCACCGTTGTTTTTATATCAGGAAGGTCGAGTGATTATGTTCCATTATTCTGTCAGCGGGCCGCAGCGAATAGGAATGCTGCTGTTCATTGGGTATGTTCACGGAGTACTTTTCCCTCTGAAACTCATGCTGACCGCTATTCGGCGAGAAGGACTATCATGTAATCTTGATCAGTCGACTCCCTAAGGGAGCCTGGCCGCCCGCTATCGTATTTGATTTCGATACGGCCCTTCGAAAAGACCAGGGAGTATCCGTACCGTTTCACACGTACGCCGCAATGACTCTTTACAATGCCTTGAGCAACAACTCGGCGATGCACGAGTTAAATGCGTATATTATTCCCCTATCCCCTCGGAGTTTTCGATTGATACCTGCTAGAGATTACCTTAAGTACTTCGCTAGTGATAGAGCACATATGATTGAAAAATCACAAGACGGGGTGGATATCTGGCGTGCGCCACCTCCACCATATGACGCAATTGCCAACGAAGGTAGTATTCTTGTGATACCCCTTTCTGAGGTCTGTACTGTATTCTGTGTTCTCACTAACTCTCGAGATAGTTGGTGAGACGAACACGCTCAATATCTACCGTGACTTCAAAAGCAAAAATTGCTCCAAGGATCCAAGATTCGGGAGAATCGTTGACGAAAAGGGATTTCTTAAAGAGTTCGGTTCTCCTGAGCTTGAGCGAACTCTCCTGACCCTATCAGCCAAGTCTATACGCTACAATTACCTGAGGGAATTCTTGCCTCTCACACTCTCCACTACTAATGGAATCCAAGGCCGTTCAGGCGATCAGAATCAAAAAAAACCACAAGAAGATTCTCCAACTTCAGAGTACCCACACGGTACTGAAGCTGAAGCTGAAGAAACCGCAACATTGCAGGCAAGTGAATCGTTTCGTATGTGATCACAAACTATTACAGAAGAACAACTCTCTGATACGTAAAAGATATTGGGGGAGTATTACCTCTGCTAGGTTGGTCAGTGGAAGGCGGTTTTAGTGTGGTGCAAGTTGCCATGAAGCCCGAATTCTGCGAGAATCCATACTGGGATTTGGCATGTGTTGGGTGTTTTCCAGTTCCCCATGGCCTCTTGAAGCGCACTTGCAGCCGTGAGCCCACTGGAGGCATAGATATTCCGCGGGGGAAGATGGTCAGGTTGACTCTACCAGACATTAATTGCTTCGATCGCTCACTTCAGTCTTGTCCACGTCGTACAGTTGAGCTTGGCGACATGGCAACCGCAATTTATGGCGATGTTACAATGCCCGATTTGCAGGACCTTATATTCCAGGATGATATTAGTCAGTCTCCTCCCGGAGATGGGACTGAAAGGATCCCCATCGATGATACCTTATACGACAATCGGTCATTCACATACTCTGAGTCAATGGACCTTGACGCACCTTCCAATGGGACTCTTTCAATGTTAATCATTACCAATTTGGATCGCTCTCCTCCATCTCCGCGAACTGTCATGTCCTTGGACTATATCTTGGACAAACCGTTGCTAGCACGAAGGTATCCTTTGACGGAATTTTTAAAAGTCGGTCCAGAGGGTGTCCTACCGGACGATGAAATTGCCTGGATGAAGGTGGGGCTGGCAACATCGGAGGAGAGCGAATTAGAAAATATCCAAATTTGTCCACACAGAAGCTTTGGCTACTGTTCAATGTGCATTGAAGCCTTTAGGCTTCGCTGATGAAAGCAGTTAGATAAACGAGCCAGCGGGCGTCCAAGGCGTTTACGGCATTGGAAAGGCGTGTATGGGAAGAGTGGTGGTCTCGAAGGATCGTTCTTGTTTTTGTTGTGTTGTGTTATCACTCTCTTTAGAACTCTGCGTCCTAGTCTAGCGGATGCTACTCCAGCTGCAGCGATAAAAAGCGTTGAAGACTTTCCTTTAGTCGTTTGGATATAGAAAACAATCAATAGTGTTCGAAGCTAAATAGGTACCCTGAGCCTTATGAGTGAGCGGCTGACCGATTGAAAACGGAACCACCTCAAGGTCTTCTCCATTGGATGTGGATATTGACAACACTTGCTAACTTTTGTAGAAATTTGTACAGTTTCTACTGATCTTGAAACGAATCCAGGTATGCTGAAGATGGTAGGGAAACCCTCCCAATACTTCCAACACCTTGGTGTAAGACCAAAACAGACTTTTGTGGTGTCTTTATTAGATCTTGCTGTCTCAATTCTGGACCGATATTGACAATACTTGCCAACTTCTGTCAATTTCCGTTGAAGTTTGCGAGGTTTCTGTAATTTCTGGAATAAATTCAGATCTACCATGGACAATTTACAAAATTTCCAAATACTTGCGAAACTTTGCCATAAGATCAGGGTAGACTTTGCGGCGAACTATCTCTGTGGTGCTGCGTCTAGACTTTGGTGCCGTTCCCCGTAGGCAACCCCCGATGACATCAACACAACAATTAAAGACTTCTAAAACCACCCTAGAGTGTGTGGAGGTCTTGAAGCAATGAGGGCCCTTCCCGAGAAGCATAGGATATGTCCTTATTCATATACAGCCGAGATCAGAAAAAAAAAGAATGTGTCAAAGACAAATGGCAAAGGGGTACCTTCTCGTCACCGGTGTAACCCTGATGCTCTATCTGAGCTCGTGCAACGGGGAACAGACTGTATTACCAACATTGAGGAAGCCAAATGTTTTATTTGGTGAGTTTGCTCATCAGCTTAGTTGTACCCCTTAATTGATGGAATGTGTGCTGTACAATGCCCAAAGCCATACCTACTGAGGCTGGTGTATGACGTGTTAAGTGGATATCAGGAGGGTAAAGAACGGTCTATGCTCGCATAACCTGGGGCATCGTATCTGGTCAGAGGGCTTACGTATGTGTATACGCCTTCCGAACAGATGTGCTCATTGGACTACTTTGTCCTCATGTTGTCCGCATATAACCACGGAGCGCCCCGGTATGAATATCCGTCTGGTAAATATGCGTTCACTGGGGGGGGGGTCTGCACGAGGCATTCAAATTCTAAAACAGTGATCGGGACAGTTTCTGGACCGGAAATATAAAGTTTCTCCCATCATACATGGATAGACCCCAACCACTTTACCTCCCTCGCCGTATCTTATTCCTCGTCGACTGACTCAGAGACCCCGAATCCGCTCCCGACTTCAAAGCCCCCACTTCCGCCCCCAGCACCTTCTTCTCCTGAACTCCTGGCAATCTCGCAGTATCTGCCTGTCCAATTACTGAGATCTTGGTTGCGAGCCACTGCTGCAATGGTTGCGCGACGAGCTGGCCCACGTTGTGGCTGTCTGCGCTGAACCAGGTTGAGAAGGGGGCGGAGATTTCGAAGTTCTCGGGTTTTGAGGACTTGGGGGATTGGGAACTGACGCGGAGGTGGTAGATTGGGGAGTGTTTTTCTGTGTACGAGGATAGAGAGAGCTGGGAAGACGTGTGATCAGCCCTTAAAGCTTGGATCGCTGAGAGTGAGCATTAGACACCAACTAACCTTCGCACCATTAGGGGCAACCCCTTCATACACCTTCCCGCGTTCGACTCCCCATATCCAGTAGGTGAGAGCGCTATTTAGGATGAAGTAGATGACAACAGCAAAGGATGTGAAGGTCTTCATTGTTTCGAATCCATATTTGTAGTCGAGATAGAATGTCACTGCTGAAATCGAAACCGCAGCAAACGAGAGACCCAGACGCACATCTGTCAGGAAGTGTGATTGTTTGAATTTGAGAGAGTTTAGGTAGTTGGGGAGGGCGTCGTCGGTGGTGTTTTTGAGTTCTGTTGTTTTTAGAGTTTGGTTAGTTGCTATATCCGATGCTTGTACAGTCTTGTGTAAACAAACCTGATAATGAGTGAACTGCTATGCCGCCGGACATATTGGGCTGTGTCCCGAAATATCACGCACTTTGTCGTTTGCGGTGCTTCAAATGGTCGTGAACGTGATGTGTTGCTGTGTTCAAGGTTGCCGTATTCGGTATTAGCAAAGGTGTCCCTCATGACTAAGCATCCGGACGCGAGTATCTCAAACTACCGACGACAAAAGTCCACAGCATCGTCTCGTTCAGATATTAATCGTGTCAATATGGGTCAACCCGTAGTACAGACGATCCACAGGGATCCATCGTTATTGTATAGCCCATAACCCAAGATTTTTGTATCAGGGGAGTTTGCTGACACGGAACTCCATAGTTACTGGATTCTCTTCCCGATCACAGTGGTTATGGTATGAATATCTCAAGCGGGTTGGGGAGTGTCTCAAGCCTGTACTGACCGGCAGTTACCAGATCTTGACTGGTGTCTTGCGTCACTATGCCACCGTTCTCTTGACATCAACCCCTAAGAAGTTAGAGCTTAGAGCCATCCGAGAACAGTATATCTCCCCCACACGTCTTTTTGCAGCCGCCTTCTACAGTCACAAGCTCACAATTGGACTAAATCCGTAGGCGCTCTCTCCTACGCGGAATCAACCTTCGCACAAATGCAAATGTCCTCTCACCGCAATCCTTCCAAGCCCGCAAGAACTACCTTGTTACAGCCTACCAAGCCGGGACGTTCCTCAAGGCACCAGAGGACAAAGGCAAACCTCCCCCAAATCCAATGACTGATCCGGCGGGTATGGATGCTATGATGGGTATGATGAAAGGGAATATGGCGCAGATGATACCACAGACTTTAATTATGGCTTGGATTAATTCGTTCTTTAGTGGATTCATTATCTGTATGTGGTGTCCTGGTTCCCACTATTCAGTTAGTATGCTAAGGACGTATGGCTGATGTGATATTTGGCCCACAGTGAAACTTCCCTTCCCCTTGACTATCCGATTCAAGTCAATGCTGCAGTCTGGAGTTGCTACCCAGGATCTGGATGTTAGATGGGTGTCTTCCCTGTCGTGGTACTTCCTCAACCTATTCGGGCTCCAGTCCGTATTTACTTTTCTTCTAGGCAATGACAATTGTAAGAACCTCTGTCTCATTCTCTAACGGCTTTGTACGCTTGCTAAAGCAGTTGAATAGCCGCAAATCAAATGGCTGCACAAATGGCCCAGATGAACCCTCAACAACAAGCGGCACAAATGTTCCAGCCAGGACAAGATCCAGATAAGATGTTCCAGGCTGAAGTCGAGAATCTAGAAGTCACTGAACACAAGTGGATTTTGGATGATATTGAGGAGAGACTGTTGAGGGATATATCATGAAGGACATCGAAGACGCAAAGAAACTCGTGCTTGTGGGTCGTTTCGTAGACCACTAAAAAAAGTGCGGTTGAGTAATTTTTTTTTTCAATTCTACTGGAGAAAAAAGCATAGAGTGTGGGTGTTGAGTCCAGGGGGTGGACATATCCACCGGATATTGAGCGCTCTTTTTCGAGCCGATTCTTCGTTGTATTATTCCCACTTCTTAATCTAGTTGCGGAATTCGCAACTAGCAGGTAAATAAGACAACAGGAATGTCTCGGGATATCTCATCAAACGACCCGTCAAATGAGTCATGTATGGAATACGAGAAAATCAAGGCCAACTGCCGCTCAATCGAACAGACAAGCAAACCCTCCACGCGTAATATATCACGAAAACACCTGACCAGTCTATGTATTATCCCTCTCTGGGAGTCTCACTAGCCTCGCCGGACTAGGATTCTCTCTTCCGTATCACTCCCTATCCACGTCTATCTATTACCCCTCTTCGCTGTCCCAGCCTCCCCAGTTATCCTACCCTCTTCTTTATCTTATCAGTCGATTCAATGCAACCCCACCCCCCCATTCCGGAATTGCTCCCCTTGGTTCGCTCTTCCAGGCTTAGTCTCTCATAATCCTTCCTGCATTGCTCTCTCCTAGCCTGCTCTGCTGCCCGGGCCGCTGCCTCCTCTTCTGAACCGGCTAGAGATTGTTGCTTTGATGATGATGGCGAGGAGAACATGGATCCAAGTCTTTGCTTTGGGGAGGATGATTGCCTAAGAGAGGACGATGATCTTTGGGGGCTTCTTGTGGAGGTTGATTGGCTTTGAGCCTTTTGTGAGAACTGGTAGATGAAGGGAGGGGTCGTGGGTGCTATTTCGGTGCTCATTTTGAGAAAAGAATTGGTGTTGCATTTCTTGGTGATGCTGGTTTGAGGACGATTTCTGGACCGGAGATAGAGGAATTAATCTGAATATAAGTAGATTGAGGATTGCCCGACGGTCTTGGAAATGTTCTTGTAAGATGCTGAGCTAAAAAGTAATGAATTAAAAACGAGTACCACCAGACATCTTATATAGCAGAATCCTCCCTGCACGACTGACTCCCTAGCTTTGCTAAAGCCACCCACGCTATGTCAAAAAAATCACTTCAGCCAAAGCCACCGTCTAATTACCTCATTCGGTATACTATAGGTGCCAGCCCCTCCGCGTCTCCCCAAGCAAACACTAGATCTCGCTTTTCAAACAATAACAAATGACTCAAACGCTACCGCAGAAAGGCGGTAGACGCAATCGAGTCGTAAGTCTCTTGAATTGGCCAATTAGGGAATGAGAAACCTTGGCGCCGAGGAAGTCAAGATCTGTGAACGGAAGCCTCACCTGCGATGTGGGGAGGCCTCCCCGCCAAGGCAGACTGCGTAGTCCATACACCACTTGAAACAGTGTCCAAGCTTTCTGGCGTAGGGAAGGGGCATCTAGTTTCGTCGGTGTGTGCCGTTGACATCGCGGTGGCGGAGATCCACAAAATTAGGCACAGACGCCCTTTCGGGGAGCTTACGGGTGCGAATTGGGCTGAATTTTTGCGTGCGGAGTGGCAGCGATTGACTTTCTCGGCTTGGCGTGAGTCGAGCGGATTTTCAACCGTTGTAGTTAATTAAGCAAAGCCCACGTGCTTGACCGCATATGGCGTACGCCAACAGGACGGGAGTTACACTCTATACCTCGTACTTCATACGCATACGCATAGGGCTGTAGCGAAGGGTTGGCGCAGCCGAAGATTATCTAACCTGTTTTTCGACTTCTTCTAGATCGTTCAGGTGCCAATGGAGTCGTAAGATTCTCTTCTCTTCATCCGCGCTCAATTGGTCTACGTAAGCGTGAGGGGGGAGTAGAACGGAAGAGGCGGTGAGCAGTGAGATGTGGACGCTTGAGAACTGACGGAGAGCATATGCCTGTTAGTCTTGTCGGTGGCTGGGCAACACAGTACGGAATCGGTGATACTACCGCAAGTAACACCTTGACTAACCTTACCCATATCTCAAAAGTGGTTTTGGAGCTTGTCAAAATATGAACTCGTATATATTCTTTGTTCGTCTGGGCGTCGCAGTTACATGCTATTGGCATGGCATTAGCGATGCACCTCAAGGTTAGACGGAGCGCCTCCGGGGCTTTCCCCGTGGCTCCGTAGCCGGGGTAGAGCCTTAATAACACCAAGTAGATGCTCAATGTTGCATCGCGAGAGCAGTAATGTGAGTACGTCAGTCATGAAAATCTCGAACAGGCGGATGCAGTGGCCGCGTGTTGCGCTCAACCTACGCTCGTGAATGCGCATGCAGCAAGACTTTACTTTTGGTGTACGCGGAAGTGACTGCAAAGCAACAACAATAATGGGGATTGAACATTTCGCCGCTAGCAGTGTGGGGGTAAGTAGGATTAGATACCTATGCTAATGTCTCCACAACTGAAGACTTCTAGTGTATTAGGAAAGGTGAAGGAGGGCCATCCCTAAAACTCCAAGATAACAGAAGGCTCTGCTCTATAACCTCCCATTCTCCCAGCCACCGGCCTACCGCACTATTATCTCATCCCTGAGAGATTCCTTCTGTTCGAGCCATTGCTCGCTGGCGTTGTAGTATCCCACATGGTCCATGTTTGTCACAAGGATTCTTGACAATTGCTGCAGGGATTCAACAGTGTTGCCTTGGGTGATCTCCTTAGGCGTCCATGAGGCCTCGTCGCCGAGCTCCATTTCCTGATTCTCTGCAAACATCTCTTCTACTTTCGGAGACATAACAGAGAACTCGTACCATAGGCGATTGTCAACAACCATCTGCGAACGAGCAGCCGCAAAAGCACGATAAATGCCTTCGCTGCCTACAGCATGTACAATATGTAAGTCTTGAACCTCTGTCTGACAGAGTGCCAGTTTGTCATCGGCTATGGACCCAGCAGCATAGTGGGTCTGCCGTTTGACGAGCACACTGATAACGTCAAGAGATTTTTCTGGGACTGTGTACGTAATGGCAACGGTGCTCTTCCCTATTCTAGATTTATTGTAAGTACGAAGAGGATCGGTGTGAGTTAGCCTCCGTACTCACGGTATGTGTATACTTCGTATAAGGAGTTTGGCAACACCCTCATGTTTCGCGGAGTTCGCGGTCCCAGTGACGGCGATTCTAGAATCCCAGGCTCTTTTGGCCGTCAATATTGCCTGGGCAAACGAAGAACACAACTACTGACCGTTTTGGATAGTGGTGGTATATCTTGCCTAGAACCTCTGTCGGCTTTGTTACCTGTTGAGCTGCATATTAGCCCAGGGCCAGTAAGACTGTTAAATTGTACCTACACTCCACTCTAATGTGTCGGCGTTGATATCGATATGACTGTTCCATCTCCGTCAGCCTATAATAATACCCGGCGTTAGCAGGAGCGTCTCACTCACAACTCATTTTGATCGCCTTCCCCATATCGACAATGGAATTCATAATAGACGGTAGACTGATAAGGAGATCTGCCAAAGACCCTCGAGCCATTCACGGAAAGATCCACAATGGACTCGGCATCCAGGAAAGACGTTGTAAGTCTAGATATGTTAGCCAATCCTCTTTATTTGAGACACTCTTCTATCGTATTGGAGGGTCGGACTGCCCCTACTTGGAAGTGAATGTTATATTCTTATTATTCTCATATATTGCGTCAATAAAGGTGGCATTTTCCCAATCCTCAGGCTTGAAGGAGTCCTCTGCGAATTTATTTGATAGTTTGTGAATAAGAATGCGACCAATCCTACAAAATAACGCGCAGTTAGTGTCTATGTAAAGTCTATAAATTGGGTATTCTGGCGGTACTGCCAATGACTGCCGGCCAAGTCCTATAAATTGAGCAAAGCCCGTGCATATTTTTTGTTCTCGTTAGACCCGTCGAGGATGCCAGGAACTGCAGGGGCAGGAAAAGGGGGCCATTGGATATTAAACCACTTACGTCACCTCTAACCTCACAGTTCCGCGAAATCCAACAGCATTCTCGAGGCTGTAGCAACGCAGTTAGTAAAAGCGTGGGATGGCATGGCGTGGCTGACTTACGCCTGTTCTACTCCATCATTAAGCTTCCGTACGTTGAACTCATGGGTACTGCCATTGCATTCGGATGCGTCCTCGTTCACATTTTGTGAGCTGTTACCGTTCAAAACGTCGCTGTCATCTCGTTTTTTACCCTCAACGGGTAGAGAATCAGCGGGTGCCTTCTCTTTTTGCTGTTTCATGGTCGATTTGAAAACTCTAGTCTTGGTCTCGCTAACTACCTGCAGCAGGTCCTCCGGAAATGAGGAGGAGCTCTGATCCTGCTTCAGTATTTCGACAGTTGAAATGTTAGGAAGTAAGCCTTGAGCATATTCTTCTACATTTTTCGGGGTTTCGCCTCCGAGGTCCGACAGTCGAGCTGGAGATATGTCCCCAGATGTCGGTTGAAGAGGTTGTAAAAGTGGGCCAAGCAAGTCTAGAAAATCGGTCATATCAATCGGACTAACTTTGAACTTGTTGTCATCATCAATGCTGCCGTGTTGATCTATTGCAACTAGAAGCTCGGACACTGGAACGAGGGTTTTATGCGCCTCGACGGATATTAGGTCTGGTAACTCGGCCTGGGATACTTTCTTGTCGTTCGAGGTGCCGGTTTGGTCAGCCAGAAGAGGAGATTCCGCGGCTGGCACGGCTAATTCGCTCTCAACTGGTACAGCTATTTGACTCTGAGGTGCCTCCCTTAGTCGCCGCCTCCGAAGATAGGAGCTAGCTGGTGCTCTTTCTTGATCAAGCTTGGTTGTAACTACGGGAGTCTCGTCGCTGACTGGCCCAACACCATCTGGAGAATCTGCTGCCATCGACTGGCTCGTCTTTGGGGAAGTTTGCTGGGCTCTTTCTGTTGCAACTTCGCTGACCCATTTCTGGACAGCTTCGGCTTCAGATCTAGTGGTTAGAATCTGAGCTGATCGGGACGACGCACTCGAGCATGGTGGGTCCCTACGCATCTTGGTGATATGGTAGCTGTCTCCGCAGCACTTGTATGTGTAGCCTTTCCAGAGAAGAGGGATTTCAGAAGGATCTAATTCCCTTAAAGGCTTAAGATCCGGGGTAATCAAGGAAAACTCTCCTTGTTCGTGGCCTTGTGACAAAAGACGAGCAACGTAAAGCTGCGAAAGCCAAGACCAAGTTTGGGAGTCACGGAGGAGAGTTGTACGATCCATTCGCCATTCCTTTCCGAGATCTAGTAGACGGTAGAATTTGAGTTGAAGTTTCTCCCTATCTTCATCTTCAGTTTCAACGAGGTGTATCTCTGGTTTCCGCCGCATCCGAACCTGGAGTCATAAGCAAAGGCGCAAATGTAGATTAGTGCAGTAAACCTACATAATGCTTTACGAGATTGTCAAGCTTGGCCACAATTTTGAGAATTACGGAAGCGTCGCTACCGCCAATTATAACAATCCCTTGCTTTATATCGGGTTGTGCAATACAAAACGTGCGGCCAACAACCTCTAAGACAAGCTGAACTGAGTCTTGGAGGAACGCATTGGCGACATCTTGATCGACGTCTGCAGCTGTCCATGCGTAAGTGAATTCAGAATCCGCAGCAACCTCGGCGGGAGTAGCTACAGAAGCTGTCTCCTGAGTGGTTGAAGGCTCTTCATCCGTTTCTTCAATG
Organism: Nothomitra cinnamomea; assembly: GCA_022345685.2. Lineage (NCBI taxonomy): Eukaryota > Fungi > Ascomycota > Geoglossomycetes > Nothomitra > Nothomitra cinnamomea. Next base: position 18,005 of record JAJDMX020000010.1, on the reverse strand, counting down.
GCTCGATCGGAGACACAAGTTGCCTCAATTCGCGTGACTTTACGTTGCTCCTGAAAGCTATCAGTCTATCAAGAGTCTTCTAAGCACATAAATCGATTTTCTTACATTAGTTTCTGTCCGCTGATCAAGGTATCTCGCTATGTACTCGGCCATGATGGACCAAAAGTTTTCCACACACATGATCTCGTCCTGGACGCTGCATTTTATCTCGAAGGTCTGGAGGGATGTCAGTGCAAATGCCTTCATTCGAAGAGTGACGGAGGGAACTTACGTGTCCAACCTCACTGAAAGTGCATACATAGCCCTTTATAACCAGGTTAACGAACCATTAGGACAATATGTATTCTTAGAACTAGGTACTCGCCTTGCCACGCACTGAAAGGCTACAATAGACGCGTTAGTCAGGATTTCAGTTACCTTTCGGGATTGCTTACTTGAATTGTTCAATGATATCAGCTGCCTGATATCACAATCAGCTCCCAAGCACTTAACTGTACCTTGAAGAACTAACTTACTGCTTCTGGTGAGAACTCATAGAGCGAGCTCCAGGTGTGAGTCCGAGTTGCACTCATGATGTACTGTAATGTGACTTTGTGCCTGTTAACCGGTTGGCGACTACGTATTGACGAGGGTTGCGTAAAGGTGATGAGAAGAGATCCGTTTTAGATCCTTCCTGTGGGTAGAGTGGGGGTATAGCGGTCGTTACGTACTTATTCAAGATTGATGTGGTTCGCTGACCTTGTTCCTCCCTTTAGAACAATTCACTGAAAAATTTTTGAAATTTAGCTGCTAGTGTGTAGACGGATTACCTAGTTTTGGACAAGTTCCGCAGGTGGGTATCCGTCATGAGAGATGAAATATGGAAAATGGGGTTTGCTTCGAGCTCGTCTATTGCACGGGGTACAGCTGGGGAAGTAAGATTCGTGGGCGGGTGTCTCGAGCAGTCGCTCTCTACTTTGTGCTCCAAGTGAAAAGCTAAAGTCTAGCATGTACTGGGTTAGAGGGGTGAATATGCGACCCAGCGCTTGTTCTTGTTGTGTGAAGGCGAAAGACAAACTAAGATGAAAGTCCGTTCGGAGAAGGGAACGTCGAACTGCTGCTTTACTTCATTAGTAGCAAAAGGATATCACAAAATTCGAGAAAGCTACTGCGAAAACCGCATCGCCGTCTAGCTTTTGGACTGAAAGGCAGGTTTTTTCTGCTGTTATAGTTAGGACACTGCATAACTAGTCGTTGAGGGAAGACGTCAACTGCGACTGCACCAGAGCTTCCCACTGGAACAACTCGGTAGATACAATGCTTTCTAGGATGCACCGTAGATATGAAATGGGGGATGGAGTACCATAATCTATCATGTGATTGAAGGTCTTCCAGCAAACAGGTCTCGGAAAGCCACAGTTCAGGCGGGGACCCTGCAGACGGGCGGGGGAACTGCTTTGCTCGATAGTATTAGCATCGCCTCCTGCGGCCGACGCTCAGTTACAGCGCATTGCCGTGAAGCTAACGAACGAGTATGTACGTGGCGTCAAGATGCGTTCACGGGTCTTGCCTGGGCGCTTGTCACAACTCAGCGCTTGTAGCCTCTCTAAATCTGTTCTAATTAGGAAATACGCTTTAGTGGTGCTCATCTCATCATTCATGCTGAAGTTTTCCACAACGGGAGTGAGAACCAAACAGTCCGTCCAGAGAATGCTCAAAGTTTATCCGAATGATAACGATATATGGCCTTTTTCTTCGCGGCATAACAGTAATACTTCTTGGTAAAGAAGGAAAAAAAATTTAAGCTTGAGTGGGTATAAAATTACCGCCATAGTAGCATCTATAAACCCACTGTGTGGGATGTGATCGTATCAAGAGTTTCCTCAAGGTTGGACACTCATTTGATCCGTCGTGATAAACTTGCCCAAAGTAAAACAGACACCTTGTTTCGTATAGGTGCACCGCTTCCATGCCTGGTCCCAGTTTTGTCTGCAAGTGCCGCATATCCAACACCGTATAACCGTCTATACATGAAAGAACAAAGAGCCATGGGAAGGGAATTCAATTCCCCAGCGAAACGAAACGAGCAGAGAAGCTTTGAGGGAAAGAACGCGTAGCTGGTGGAAAAGGAGAACATGCTATGGTCCCTAGAATTAGTCCACATCGCGAACAAATTTCTTCACGTTTATTAGATGTTTCATCTCCCCTAAGACAATCCTTGTCGCTTCGAGAGCCTTATCGTTCTCCTTTTCGTTCCATTCGGCCCTTTCTCTTATTTGTTTCGTACTACTTTGAGCCTCCTCAATATATTCCTGGTATTGCCTTTCTATCCTCTCCTTCGTAGCCCGCATTTTCTCTACTTCTTGCCGCTGTTGCTCAACAATAATCTCCAGTCGCGCCAGCTTCGCTCGATCTTCGTCCTTTTCCTCATTTAGCTGACGTAACTGCTCCCGGAAAGCGGCTGTCTTCCGTCTATAGCCATCATCTAGTTGTTTCCAGCTAGACGCCAGTACTTCGTATTGGCTCGAGTTTCTTCGGGCCTTCTCGGACTCGCTATTCAGTTTAGACTTTAGGTCCTGGATTGTGGTATCCGACTCTCTCTGCACTTGCTTCAAACCGGTCTCGGCCTCTACGCGCCGCGTTCTCTCATTCTCCATATCAGTTTTTAGTTCTTCAATCTTCCTTTCCCTCCGTGCTAGTGAAGCTTTGTCGACATTTGCCTGATGTACGAGGTTATCGTTGATGCTCTGCAGGCTCTCCATTTTACCCCTAGCCATCTCCCCACGCTTTTGCTCTTCCTCCCTGCGCAGCGTTTCTAACTTGAGCTCGCGGCGCAAGCGGTCATTCTCTGCCATCAGCCTTTCGATAACACGGCCGCTTTTGCCTGTGGTTGCACGACCGACAGCACTGCTCCATTGTGGAGATAGCAACACATCTGACGAGAGTTCATTGTTCGAGACACATGGAGAAATAGGTTCCAGCGCGGGTAGATCGGAGGGTTTCGAGAAGGAGCTGGCGTCGCCGCCAAAGTCGCCGTTGCTCGCGATATTGCTGTCGCTCAGACTCCTGCCGTTCAGGAGAGGTTGGTCGTAGCCACTACCGTTGATTGCGTGCATACTGGCCATGTTGGACGAGACAAAAGTGTCGATGTGAAGAGGGAAGGTTCCCCTGTTGGTTTCGGCTTCTGTGAATATCATGTAGGAAACCACAAATCAGTCGCGGAACCAGCTTAGTGAATGGGATGATTGTCGTAGGCTGTAGGCTGCTTCCATAAGCCGCAGTTGAGAGAGATGAGCACTTACCCGACGCCGCGTCCAGTCTCATAGCATGTACGTGCAGTATCTGGGGTTGCGGATTGGTGTTGCACGATTTCATATCTGGTGCTCCACTGATTCCTTTGTTGTGCTTGCAGGCTCGTCGTCACACCTGCAGGAGTACAATACGAAGAGCGGGAATCGTCCAGCGGTCGGTAAACGATTGGCGCAGAATCAAACATTCATCTTTCTAAACAGCTGCAAGGGCCCCTTAACGGTGTAGTTTCAAAATGTTTCTTTGGGTTGTGAACAGTGGGTCAAAGAGTACCCGAACGCGAAGCCTCTTCAATCTATATTTGGGAATTTTATAGTGTGTCCGGATCGTCAGGGCAACGGCGGTCATCCTGGCAGGTTGGAATTTAGCGACGCACTCAGGACCGATCTGGGCATATGGGCGCTACGCGTTGAGAGGCCTTCTGCAGACACAACGCTTGTTAATTGCATGCATATGGCAGCACTTTGGGAGCGCTACATCCTAGAACTATGCAATCAGGACAAGCCGTACGGCTGTTTAGGCAAGTGTAAGGAAACCTTTGAACCCTGACTATTATGCACACCCTTTTGCTCTGTTAGATATCTCTATGGCGAGTACATGGCCGGGGTTCCTGCCTGGCTCTAAAGCGAGAAAACACCCAGCAGGCTAAAGTATGTACATGATATGCTTAGATGCACCCGTGACTCCAGATTTTGAAAACCGGTGAACCAACCCCATCGTGTAAGAAATCCCTACAAGAGCATAGTAAATTGACAAGCCGTTGACTCCATGAAGGATCATGAAGATGCCAGGATAACACCGTTTTGGCCCACGTCCACTTGCCGTGACGCTTTGAGCTCTAGAGCATTTTCACTTTTCGTCTCTCGCTGCTGGAGAACGTGTGGCCTCCATTTCGTGAGCATCTTCGCCGCGGGGGTGCGAGCGTCATCATCTGCAGTAACAGTGATCAGTAAGACTGTCTTCCGGTGGAGAACGGAGTCTAGGAAGGCGGAAAGACGCACAATTTCTCCACAAGTCCTCCAGAACATCCAAACAGAGCTCTCGAGCAGGAGGCCGTAGGATAATTAAATAACTTTAATAACGGTCAGCGAGATAAATACAATGCCGGAAATGAATTGTGAGCTAGAAGACCAAACTTACTGTAATGAAGTAATTACCAGTTGGACCCTCTCAGGATCTAAGCAGAGTGTCTTAACTCTCTCTAGCAGTTCGGTCGACAAATGTGGAAGTTCCGAAAGGAGCCTTGTGAAGACTTTATTGTCCTTAGCGTCTAGATATGGCAAGATACCATCGAGGACCTTTGCCGCCCACTTCTCGTAATGCGGTATTATGTGGTTGCCTGCTTTAATGTGTGCTTGCTCGTTATACCACTCTTCTACAAGCCAGGCAACGGCAATATCGATCCGTCTTCGGAAGTCGTCAAGCACATAGATGTAGAGTGAATCACGGATGTAGTTGCCCATACTCAAACGCTGTTCACTTCCTGCACCATCCTCAGGCTTCACGACATCCTTCACACCATCTAGCCCCGCAGATCCCCTGGTGGCTAAGCGAGCAATTATGGTGATCCAGGAGTCGCGGTCATAGCTACTAGCCGCTAACCTGTGTATCCCAGTCTTTTGCTTCTTCAACGGGTATGTATCATGAAGTTTGTCCATTGATTCGAAAAGCCTCCTTACAGTTCCTAGGCTAAGGTCCTCGAGATCTCCTTGGGTGGGTGGGGTCGGTGGTGCTAACTGGAAGGGACCCAGAGCCACATCGGATTCCACGTCCTGATCGCTCGTGGAAGGAGCGCTATCAAGCTTGTTAAGTATTTGTTCGTCGTCTTCTGCTGGTTGGAAATCAGGCTCGTAATCGTCGTCGTCATCGTCAATTCCTTGTAAGGCGGGAGCTTGCGATTTTTGTTGCTCCCGCTGTAATGTCTCATACCTTGTCTTAATGCCCTAGAGAGATCAGTTAGCTTACTTTAGCTACCGCTTATTCCGGAAAACAACACTCACAAGCATCGCCCCATCCAATACTCGTTGATCTACTCGTTGTAAGGCTAGAACCATGATCCTTGCGACTAACTCAATAGGGAGTTGTTGAACGTCGAAGGTTCGAAGCCCTTCATCTGTGGTTAGTGTATATAGTTGCGCATGGCTGTTAGGTCCCGGTGGCAAAGGGGCTATTGGTGCCAATCTAAGAGGAGATGTAGAGAACCCTTGACCATCGACGCCTAGTCTGGCACGTTTTGAAGAGTCAAGGCCGTCAGCCGGCTCGACAGGTGGGCCACGCTTGCGGTTGACCTCATCGAAAATATCCATGCGTGACTGACTTATACGGTCCAGATATTGTTGTATGCGACCCGCTAAAGGGCTAGTTGGATTCCTGAAAAATTGTCAGTTTTTGTCTGCACAACGTTCGAGCTGTGCTTTAGGAGTTTACCGTTTGTTCACATTGACTAGTAACGATCTTGTTGTCCGCTCCATAGATCGTACCATAACTCTAATCTTTGGCGTCATGGGGGAGTTTGCGAGTTTCAAGGGATTAAAACTGAGGATGGCGGCCAATATCTTGTTGGAAATGGAAGGGCGGGATCTTATGAGAACGCCTAGGCAGTTGAGAGTTGCATTTACTAGAATAGCGTCACTAGGGCTAGTTAGCAATGTTCGAGACTATAACGCAGGGAAGGCATACCTGGTGTTCTCTTGAAAGATATTCAATAGGCGGTCTAATAAGCCTGAAGCCTGAGCCTCTAGGTTTGGTGGGGGTATGAGTGGGTGATTCCGAGGAACGAGTGCAAGTGATATCTCATTTTGGTCGGGCCTCTATGATGCATAAGCTGTCTATCCCCGTGCAATAAGCTTGCGTCACATACCCGGGGATCCGCAATCGTGCCAGGCGTCTGCACTTGGATGACTTTTTGGACGAATTTTATACAACATATTCGAACACCAGGGGCGGCTGTATCCCATAGCCGCAGAATCTTTGTCTTAATGGCGTTCATCTTCTCCCATGTGGCAGAGTCATTGGGATTCGTGATTCTAGATATTTGAGATTACATGAGAAAAGAATGCTGGAAAATCAACTTCACTTGGGTAGTTCAGAAAGCATCAATTGCTCCGAAATGAGGTTGAGCTGGCCTTTCCATTAAAATGAGAAAAAGGGTTTACCACTTACGTATGCCTAAAAACCAGAGGGTAAATGCTCGCTGCAAACTGGACTACGCTCTTTAGGACCCCCGTCTCATTCCCCTTCTCTTCCAAGTTCAACATGTCCAGTAAAGTATCCAGCACGAGCAAGCTTAAGTTCTCTTTCGTATTCATTGCTAAAGTTGGGCTCGCAAAAGTCTCGGCCAGGAAATCCGCACCCCATCGTCGGAGCTCAACGCGAGCATTGGCACCGATGATGGGGAGAATTCCCTGTATGATTTGGGGATAGTAGGCAGAATCGTTGAGCACGAGGGTGCGTGCGGCCTCGAGCTGAGCAAGCTGATCGCTAACAGAGCTGGAAGGCGGGTATTGTACTGTCGTAGACATCGTTATAAAGTGTGTTCGGTTTTCACTTTTGGAGCACACGACCTGCGGATGTAGGCAACGGGTACCTCATAGGAAACCGCCTTCACCAGGGCATGAATGTAGATTGTTTGGTGAAAGATGAATATGAAATTGAATAAGATACGTGTGACCGCGCTAGGAAGGATGAACAAGGAGTTGATGAAAGCGTTCCGACTTGTTATTTTTGAAGCGAGAATCCATGTATGCCAAGCCACTAATAACGCAAGCTGCAGCAGAGCCTCAACTTTCATCTCTTCAACGCAGACGATCACCGCATCTAAATGCAACCTCACTTCTAGTAAGCAAGATGCCAATGTGGGTTCTCAATTCCGAACGTGTGATGGATGATATTATCTAACAGCTACTACGATTAACTAGTATTCCCCGATCATCTTATTACGACAAGCATTACAGACAGTCGGACGCACTTCTGCGTGCTCGACAACCTTACCTCATTAAGAATACCATCACAGGTCTAGCAATATTCAGTTTCGCCATTGGTGTTTGTATGCTCAATTGCGCTGTTTATTTGAACCTAAATGCTTTATCGTCTCCTGACTAATGAGCTGGGGTAGATGCTTTCACGATTAAGGCTGTCTCACAAGACAATTTTGACGACGTGATCGTTCCAGATGCGCCGGCGAAAAAGTCAAACACAGAAGCAACAACAAGCGCACCGCTAGCGAAGTAACCAGAGTCGTATCGGGGTTTCGGATGAAAAATGGCAGTGTATTAGTGTATCACATTTTCCTTAACTCACGGAGATTGTCTGAGTAGTGCGGATGGCGGAGTTCTTTCATTGTATATTGTCTATTCCATCCATGCATACTGACTGAATGGCGCCTTGGTGTTTGGGACAATTCCTTCGCATATCTACCGACATAGTCCACTACTCAAAGAAACATGTTATGCTAAAGGATACCCCTTCAACATTTTCGCTCTTGACGATTTGAATCAAGCCCTACGCCTCCCAGGTAACGCCAAAGGTTACAGACATGCTAATACGGGAGACGTCCTCCGCCTGGATCTTTCTGAATGTGCTAAACATTTATTCTCCAAGAAATCCAACCAGTTCTACTAGCCTTGTCATACTGTCGCCGTTGCGTATACCGTTCGTTTCGCTTCCTCGGGATTCATCCCCACTGTCGACAGGCAGCAATGACTGCTCACCACCATCCCATTTCCAGCCTTTGGATGTGAGCTTCTCCACAATTGACGCCTCTCGAGATGCATCTGTATCACCCATCGAAACCTCCCCCAGTGGAGGCGTCAAGCCTAGGAAATCGTCCGCAAGGGCTGGTGTAAGGCATGTGTATGCTCGGCTAAGGAGCTGAAAAGTCGTCGTTTGGGAATGTTCTGCAAGGTATTAGTAACCACAGATTGTGACAATACTATCCCGGGGAGCTCTTAGCTGAATTTTATTACATACCGATATACCTGGAAATGAGGGGTTGAACATGAGCAGGCCACGCTGAGCTGTGCAAAATCTGATACACCAAGTGGTGTTTCTTTGACCATACAGTGCGGAGTAGGTTCTTGCTGTTGATGAGTGTCTGGTCGGTGATTGATAGCGTAGGCGGGAATCTCTGAACCAGGAAACGGGCCTCATTTCTACGTCGAAGGTGAGTTAGTAGGCTCAACGCGGGGTTTTAATTGGGAGGCCTCATTTAAGTACGCAAACGTACAGGTCATCCGCGAGCATTAGAGCTAGGAGATAAATCGAGTAGTACTCGCTCAGCAAGTTCAGATCACCAGTGACATCGGTGTCACTGAACTGGATGGCTGCTGCTGGTTCGAGATCTGACAGTAGTTTTACTAAAGTCTGCGTAGAAATAACGTCAGGATAACCAGAAACTATTCTAGATAATCTGTCTATGCTAAGTAGAGACATCTCGACGAGGGATAGTGGGGTTGAAACCGGGCTGCTCAAAATATCCTAAACGAAGCTCTGTCGTGAAAGCGGCCACAGAATGGTTCGGAACTTTCCGGCGGCTCAAAATAGCGCCAAGACCTAAAGAACACCTTCCAGCTACCTCCGGATATTCTCGACATACGACATCTCAAATTCACCATGGCTGTCACTTCAGTTGATGCTTTTCTCGAGGGGAATACTGGACGGAACACTAGAGGCCTTCTTCGACTAGTTATCCTCTGTACGATCGCTGCTGCTGCCGTCGTTAGTCGATTATTCAGTGTCATAAGTACGTCTGAGTAAGCTTCTTCGTATAGGTAGCGAAGAGCTTGACCTCCAATTGATCAAGCAACACGATTATATGCTAATATTTACGCCTTAGGATTTGAGAGTATCATTCATGAATGTTAGTAGAGACTGTCCCAGCTCCAGCCTGTTCTTTGACTACGCAAGTATTAACAGTGAAGCTAACGCGTGCGTGTAGTCGACCCATGGTTTAATTTTAGAGCAACGAAATATCTCGTCGAACATGGCTTTTACGGCTTCTGGGATTGGTTCGATGATCGTAAGCCTGCGGCCCCGTTCTCATTAGCCCTCCTACTACAGTTGTTATATCCATCTTTCGAGCGTAAATTCGAGTCCTCTACCCATGGAACAGTCTACTGATTTTTAGTCCACAGGCACATGGCACCCCCTTGGACGTGTGACTGGTGGCACACTATACCCGGGCCTCATGGTCACTAGCGGAGTTATTTACCACATTCTTCGCCTACTCTCAATGCCTGTGGACATACGCAACATCTGCGTGCTCCTCGCGCCAGCATTCTCCGGGCTCACTGCTTTAGCAACATACCTTCTCACATCCGAATTGTCCCCTTCTCCATCGGCGGGTCTTCTAGCAGCTTCTTTCATGGGCATTGCGCCAGGTTACATATCTCGATCGGTCGCTGGGAGTTACGATAATGAAGCTATTGCGATATTTCTACTCGTATTTACCTTCTACCTCTGGATCAAGGCGCTTAAGCTCGGCTCGGCGTTCTGGGGCGCGTTGACTGCTCTATTCTACTTTTACATGGTATCCGCCTGGGGCGGTTACGTCTTCATCACCAATCTGATTCCGTTACACGCCTTTGTACTCATCGCGATGGGAAGGTATAGCCCTCGGCTTTATGTCAGTTATACCACCTGGTTTGCTTTGGGGACTTTGGCAAGTATGCAGATCCCCTTCGTGGGATTTTTACCCATAAGAAGCAGTGAGCACATGTCTGCATTAGGTGAGTCACATTCTTTCTGTAATCCTTAGGCGCGGAATAGCTGATTATTCTATCTGGAAGGCGTCTTTGGTCTCCTCCAGATTGTTGGATTTGTTGAGTTTATACGCCAACAAGTGCCGAGTAAACAGTTTCAGACCCTTCTCCGAAGCCTGATTGTGGCCATCTTTCTCGTATCGGTCGGTATCCTTGTTCTCCTCACAGTATCTGGCGTCATCGCCCCATGGTCTGGACGATTCTACTCTCTGTGGGATACTGGATATGCCAAGATTCACATTCCAATTATCGCCTCCGTTTCTGAACACCAGCCTACAGCTTGGCCCGCGTTTTTCTTCGACTTAAACTTCCTCATTTGGTTGTTCCCTGCTGGCGTATACCTCTGTTTCCGTACTCTAAAAGACGAACACGTCTTCGTAGTTATCTACGCAATCTTGGCCAGTTATTTCGCTGGTGTCATGGTCCGACTCATGTTGACTTTGACGCCTGTTGTTTGTGTCGCTGCCGCCTTGGTATTGTCACATATCCTGGATACATACCTAATGATTGATTCCCCATCCGAAGAGGCATATATTAACGGCGGTAGCGGCACAGATGCTGCAACTTCAGGGGCCTCTATTCCCCCTCCAAAGAAGGTCTCAACCCCCGGGTCTGACACTCTTCGATCGACCCGGACTCCGATTATTGGAATATACTCTCCTTTGTCTAAGATCTCGATAGCTGGTGCGATAACAACCTATCTTTTACTTTTCGTTCTACATTGTACCTGGGTAACTTCAAACGCCTACTCCTCGCCATCGGTTGTCCTCGCAAGTCGACTGCCTGACGGAACCCAACATATCATTGACGACTACCGGGAGGCATACCAGTGGCTTCGTCAGAACACTCCTAACGATGCCAAGATTATGTCATGGTGGGATTATGGCTACCAAATTGGTGGCATGGCCGATCGAGCCACACTTGTCGACAATAACACGTGGAATAATACTCACATTGCCACGGTTGGCAAAGCAATGAGCTCCCGAGAGGAGGCTAGCTATCCTATTCTAAGACAGCACGATGTTGACTACGTCCTCGTTGTGTTCGGAGGCTTGTTGGGGTATTCGGGCGACGACATCAATAAATTCTTATGGATGGTCCGTATTGCAGAAGGTGTCTGGCCTGATGAGGTCAAGGAAAGAGATTTTTTCACCGCAAGGGGAGAATATCGAGTCGACGACGAGGCCACACCGACCATGAGAAACAGTTTGATGTGGGTGCTTATCTTGCTTGATCTCTTCGTGGAAGGTCTATCTAGCTAAACTTACATCTCTTTGCAGGTATAAAATGTCATACTACAACTACAACGCCCTTTTTCCGGCTGGCCAAGCACAGGACCGCGTTCGTGGCTCGAAATTACCCGCCGAAGGACCGCAGCTAAACACTCTGGAAGAAGCCTTCACTAGCGAGAATTGGATTATTAGGATATACAAGGTCAAAGGCCTTGACAATGTCGGGAGAGATCATGCCAGCGCCGTTGCATTTGACCGTGGGAACAAAAAGAAGAAAACGCCATCCAAACGGAGGGCGCCAAAAGCTCTAAGGGTAGAATAAAATAGTATTATACCTGAAAAGGGTTGCTGTTTCTTTGTCTTTTTACTTTATATCTTAGTTATCTGCCGTGTACGGACTAGAGACTACCAGAGTCGGATGTAGCACAACAAAAGTTTTATGTTATGATCGGGTTCAGGAATGAAATCTAGACGGAAGCGTTTAAAGAACCCAAATAGGATGCCGCCTAGATAGGGTTTTACATTGTGTGCCTGATGATAAATCATTTCGGGTTGCACATCTCATCGTACAGCTCGGCATTGCACAAGCAAAGAGGTACCACTTGCGGGTCACGTGATTTAAATCCGGTACTTCATCGCAGGTCGCGTACGCTTTCTAGGCTCCTGCAGATTACTCAACTGCTGTCCGCGTCATGGTTTCTTTGACCTGTAGCTGTTTCTAAATCTTCTCTTCATGGCGGTGAGGTCTCGGTATGGGCCGTGGAACGACAGCTCAACGGAACGGTCTGCCGGAGTCGCGTGCCCGGAAAGCCACGTCTGCAGGGTGAACTTCTCGAACCACGCATTCTCTTTGGGTTCAAGTACATGCGCTTGTGTCATGCCGAGTGACCGAATGCAGGAGGTCTCGCCCGAGCGGCTGGAGACTCGTTGGGGCTCCGCCACGTCTACTGGCAATTTAGGAGTTTTAAGACTCCACAATGGGCTCGTGCCGGCGGTGTCGGTCATTGTACTTCCTCTCCCCATTGGACTTGTCTAAGAGTAACGTTCAAGCGAACCAATGTCTTGTACTGTCTATCATGTCCTCTTTTTGTGGTCAGAGATTCACTCCATTTGAGTTCCTCCACGTCACGTCTCACCGTCAAAGTTCGTTGGGGCAGCAGTCGAAGCGAGCAAGTGCATTTTTGCCATTTGTTTTCCATGTCCACAGCGTCAAGCCTCGAAATAGAAGGGCATGATCGTCTGTCCCCTTATTTACTGAGTCACCAAAGCTGGGGGATTTTTAATTGGGACACATGTGGTTCAATTCGCCCCGATTTGTGTTGCTGGCAACTATGGAGGTTTTGTTCTTCCAATCGACGGTCGTGCATAACTATGTGTTCATCACCCACCGTCAAAAGACTGTTTTCCCAATTCCCATAGAGCAAACGAAATTCAACATCCTCCACACCAGCATGCAAGTTTGTGCTTAACAGGTATACTGCAGATTCATTCTTGCCACGCAACTGGTTCGAGTACGAGTTTTTCTAGGACTTTCGGAAGCGATTTGAACCACAAACAAAATCTATCATTCCTACGGCGTACTGGCGAGGGGTATATAGCGTAACGGAGGGAGTTAAGTCACCATGCCTCCCAAAAAGAATAAACTGAAGAAGTCCAACAAACCACCCAAAAGGAATTCTAAGAATTCCAACCCGTCACCAGCCCAAAGTCCAGGGCAGACTGCTACTGTTGACGAATCCGCTATTGACGAGGCACCACTTGACGAAATCGATCCACACGAACCCATTGACGAAGGTTCCCTCGAAGGAGATCTTGAAGTACTCCCTACTGGCCTGTTGACGCCAGAAGAACCGCCACTCGAAGAGCCCAAGGTTGATATACCCAAATCGGAAGATCAAACCTTAACGGCTGTCCCTGTCCAAGATCCTGACCCTAGCGATCCTCCTACCAACCCCGAAGATCCTACCGTTGTCGACCCCACCATATCTGAGGACCAGCCTGTTTTCGACGAAACTGCTGTTGATGAAGCTCCAGCTCCCCAACCCCCTATACCCGACTCACCTAATCCGAACCCTGCTGAGCAATCACCAGCCCTACAGCCCACGCTGGTAGTTCTAGAGTTGGAACTAGGACGGAATATTGAACAGCAGACAGAAGAAGAGCTAGCACCAGGAGCCGAAGACGTAGAAGAAACAGTTGAAGTACAGGAAGAGGAATCGCCAACGGGAGTTGAAGTTAAAGAAGCTGCAAAGGACGAAGAACCAGTAGCAGCAACCAAGGAAGGAGTAGAATCAGCAGCCGACGAAGAAGACGGATCACCAAAAGGAAACGAGGAAACTCTACAAGACACTCCTGAAGAACAGACGCAGACAGACGAAGAACAGATACAAGACGCTCCCGAAGAAGTGTGGCCGGCATTACCAGACGAAGAACTATCACAAGAAGTCGCCGAAGACGAGTGGCCGACATCAGCTAGTGAAGAAGTAGCACAACAAGCCACTGAAGAGGAGGATCCGTCGTCGTCAGGAGAAGACGTCGTACAGGAAGTCATCGAAGAAGAGGAGCCGTCATCGTTGGGAGAAGAAGCAGTACAAGAAGTCACTGACGAAGAGGAGCCAGTATCAGCAGGAGAACAAGCGGTTGAAGAAGATCCTCAGAGTGAGGACTGTGGAACGCCTTCCGAGAGTGGGATAGGCGAAGAAGCCGCCGCGACGGCGAAGAACGGGTATTCTCGTTCGGTCAGAGCCGCATCACCACAACAAGTGGCTGTGTCACCCAATCTCCCTATAGCGTCGCCTCGTCAGCGCGGCTACCCTGACCCATTCACGCCGCCATATTATCTGACTGGATCTCCTCAGCCGATCCAGTACGAACAGCAGCAAGGATCTCCCCGCCCTCCGTATCAAGAAGCGCCTCAATACCTGCGCTCAGCTTCGCCTCCGCCTCTCCCATTCCAAGGTTATCCACATCCACACGCACAAGGCCCCTATTTCCCTCCACCAGGTACCGCCATACCTTACTATTCAATGCCTCACCACACCGGAAACGAGGTGCTGATGCACCGACAGCAAACACAGCACGAGTTTGGCAGCCCTTATCACTCGGGCTTCCCAGGCTTCCCAGGCCAGTTTCCCGTGACACCATTGCGTGGGCCATTTCAACGGCATGATTCGAGCAATTCACGGCGTTCACGGCAGAGCTTTTCTCAGGAGTCTCCCGGCACCGGGTTTGGTGACGACTACCATCATGAGAGAGGCGAATTTTTCAGCAGTAGTCCCGGAACCAGGGAGGGAAAGAGAAAAAGCGATTCTATGCCTGCTATACCAGATGATGACGTTGGCGACCTATTGCAGCGAACTATGAAGACGATGGCAAACATTTCGGCAGGTCTTCCAGATCTCCATAAGATGCTCAATCACTACAAAAAGACCAATGGCCAACTGAAAGAGAGGGAAGCGCTTCTCAAGAAAGTTGAAATGCAGCAGTCAGAAGCCTTGCAACATAAAGAACAGCATATCAACAATCTTACTAGACAGCTCGAGTCACAAAGTAACAAACACTCAGCGGAGAGTAGCAAGCTTAGGCTCGAAATTGGCAACCTCGAAGAGAAGCACAAGGAGATCACAGAGAACCTAGAGCTTACGCAGAGAGCCAAGGACGAGCTGGAAGAGGCCAAAGCTGCTTTAGAGGCAGAGAAGGTAGAGCTCGAGAGGAAATTTGCCGAGGAAAAGGATACGATGAATAAAGCATTCGAGAATTACAAGGCAGAGACTCTGGCGCAATTTGAAGAGGAGAAAAGGAGCATGGAAGAGACGTTTGAGCAGAAGAGGCAAGCTATGGAGGAGGCATTCGAAGAGGAAAGGCGCGCTCTCGGAGAAAAGTTTGAAGGGGAAAAGAAATCGATGAGTGAGGCGTTCGAAGGAGAGAAGACGGCCATGGTAGAGGCATTCGAAGAAGAGAAGAGGAGCATGGGTGAGACGTCCGAGGCAGAAAAGAAGCAGATGAGTGAAGCCTTCGAGGCGGAGAAGAAAACGATGGAGGAGACTTTCACTGCCGAAAAGGTCACCATGGAAGAGCATTTCAATACCGAAAAGGCTACCATGGGGAAGGACTTTGAGGGAGAGAAGAAGACTATGCAGGAATCCTTCGAAGGAGAGAAGAAAGCTATAGGTGAAACTTTCGAAGCAGAAAAGACCTCTATGCATGAGTCGTTCGCGGCCGAGAAGGTGTCTATGGCGGAGGCCGTGGAAGAAGAGAAGAAGAAGATGAACGAGGCGTTCGAGGAGAGGAAGCAAGAGCAAGAGGCCGCATTCGAAAAAGAGAAGAACGAGATGACAGCAGTCTTTGAAAAAGAAAAGGAATCATTGAATGCAGATTTCGCAGAGCAGAAACGGGTGATGGAGGAGGACTTTGCTCGGGCGCAGTCAGAGCTAGAGGAGAGAATGAATGCGCGGCATAAAGAACTTGAAGACGAAGTGGCGAAGGAGCGTGAGGGGTGGACGAAGGAGCGTGAAGGCCTAGTCAAGGGCTGGGAGGAGGAGCGCACTGGCATGAACAATAAGTTTGAGGAGCAGCGCGTTGCCATGACAGAGCAGCACCAAAAGGAGAAAGACGATCTACAGGCAACGTGGGATCAAACTGAAGCTGAGCTGATTCGGAAATCGGGCGAGGAAAGAGGGCGGCTTGAGAGTGAGAAGGATGTTCTTAAGAAGGGTTGGGATACTGATAAGGCGAGATTTGAGGAAATGGTAAAGGAGCTTAAAGGGGTCACAGATAATTTGGGTACGGAGAAGAGTAGGCTACAGAAAATGGTTGACAAGTTTGGGGAGTGGGAAGATATTAAGAGCAAGGGAGACTCGTTCTAGTAAGTAACAAATCGTCGTGTGGTCATTTCGAGCATTGCCGCGGGACATGGGAAATCAATGTGTATCTTCAAATAATGCAGTTCTATACAAACATGTTAGCTAACCAACAATTGAATGGATGATTCCAGTCTAGACGCATTCAGGATACTCGCAAAGGAGATAATTGATCTGTCCCATGAACATTTCCAGAATCTGCCTATTGCACCGCAACCTGAAGTCCTGAAAACTATTCCCTCGAACCTACCTTCTTTCCTAGGCAACACGGACTCATCCCGGCAGATACGGGCTGCATATGTACAGCACATAGTCTCTAATACTCTTTGTTACCGAGTTTTCGGTCCTTTCCTCTTCTCTCTCGGTCGCCGATATGATAAGGCAGACTCACTGTTTCAAGCCATGTCAAATGAACTACGCCAAAAGTCTCATCGCAGAGAGGCCATGTGGCGCCAGCAAACGCTGTATGCAGCTTATACTGCGTCTAGCGCAAAGAAGGCAACAAATGCGACGGCTGGTGCTGTTGTAGAGGAGATCGTCAGCCAAATCAAGCCATTCGCGGATCCAAGACGGAAGGAGCTGATCACCGCGGCCGTGACTCGAATCGTGAAACGAGCTGCTGAGACATGGAGATACGCAAGGCTAGAAAGAGAGATGATCACCGCACGGATGCCGGCAGCTGAAGACTTTGCAGAGGACGAAGAAGGTGAATGGCCTCCTCCGGATTACGAGGAACATATGTTCAATGTTGGAAATTCGTCCTCGGTAGACATTGTACCCCGACGGGTCATTCTTCGAATGCTACCGATCATCACAAGAGAACCTATCCACGAGGTGTTCCAGACAAACTTGGAAGAGCCCGATAGAGGTTGCACGTACTTGCGTGGCCTCGCTCTCTATTCAGATGCGCCTCCAGTGATTACTCGCTATGAGGAGCTCAATGAGAAGTCGACACTCGGCAGCAAATACACGGATGGCGCTAGATCGCCACACCTCTCTTCCATAAGAGGGTTCACGAGCAAACGAGGTTCGCTAGATGGTATGGAGAGCCGGTCAAGGTCAAGATCGCCTCCGGAATAATCTTGTACGATGGAAGGGGTTTGTACGAGTTGCATGGTTGGTGGGTACCTGTACAAGATAGTTTTTGGAAGTCTCTCTTTTTGGATGGGGGTCATTGGATGTATGGTCGGTTCAACTGCATCCTCTAGAGCGTAATTGAAACCTATTACACTGGCTAGCAGTCTAACGGATATGTGAAGATGAAATAAGAATGTGGCTTGTTGCCTACTCCGCCACGCACAGCCATCATTTACTACTGCGTGGTGACCTATGCTTTTTATCCGATCAGTACGTATTTGGCGTAGCCGACTGGATGGAACGGAAATCCTTGGAAACGCAGAACCACGCGTTGGGAGCATAGGGTACTGCCAAAGTGCTAAGCCAATGTGCATGCATACTCCGTAAACGCGCATACGGCAGATCAAGAGCACATACAAACACCATTGTTGATGTATATTTCTGCCCCGGATCTTGTTCTCTTACAAGCCATATGCATTAGAGAGCTGCTGAAGTGCATAGGACGTGAATCCCCGCATGAAGCTGTCGCAGATCAAATAATCGACCTTGCTGCACTCAGGGAGCAAAGCCGTGGTGCTGTACTCCCTGAGCAAGCGATCATCGCTTGCTTCGAGGCCGAGGGTTCTGCGGATGGTGGACGAACAGGGAGGGGAGCATACACCATATACACCATAATTTACGCGTACGCTTAAGATTCCCACGTTTCAGCCCTGGCCTTTAGACGCTCTTGGATCAGAAGCCTTAATTACGCAACGCTTCGACACCCATCGACACGGCGCATCAACGACCGA